>JAKKIK010000245.1:0-38554 GCA_024500135.1 Heterodera carotae
AAGTTATTGAGGGGCGTCTCGGGCGCGCGGAGATGTTTAAAGGACACCCCCCCCCCCCCCCCCCCACTCCATCCATTAACGGGAAACCCCCAAGGGGGGAAAGGGGCGGTAAACACTGCCCAACCCAATGTGATGGAATGACCAAACTGCCCACCCCTTCCTTCCCCAAACTTCCATTTGCTTCGTTGACTCATAATTACCGAAATTTTGCACATTTCCAGTGGAAAATCTGTCGTCAGCGGAAAGTGCCGTTGGCTACGAATTTCGCGTTTGGACAGTGTCACTGCTGAACGGTACGCGCGTTGTCGAGGGGACTGATTTGAAATTTGTAATATGTTTGGCACTGTTTAGGCCTGCGCTCGGCCGTCCCTTCGCCCGTCTCCGATCCGATCAGACTTAACTCCAATTGGCCGATCTCTTCAAATCAGCAGCTTCAAACCGCGTCTAACAGACGACCCCCGGAGAGGCCGAGCGCCCCCGAATATCTTGGTCAGCCATGATCGGATGGGAATAGGGGGGGGTTCTATTATAATTGACACATTTGATAAAGATGTCTCCGGGCTGCTTTTTGTGGGGGGGGGGAGTGGGAGGTCGTCTATTTGAGGGGGGCGCTCCAAATGGATGGAGGGATCCCCTCTAGGGGCGTCTATTGAGGTGAGAAGGGCTCTAAGTGGATGACGGCGTCTATTAGAGACTTGCCACTTTTCAGAATACTGTGGCGGCACTAATCTGACCCTGTGTTGGTTGCCGGCCAAAAGTGCCCTTCCGGTCCAAGGCTACGAGGTCGAATTTCGAGACATTATGCAGGACGCCACACATTGGTATCGTATGACGGATCAATTGGTGCGCGCGTGCAAAACCACCGTCGGCTACCTGCTGAACGGACACCAATATCAGTTTCGGATAATTGCAAAGAATTCCGTTGGCCTTTCGGATCCCAGCGATCCGTCCCCACTGATCACAATCGACGCCGACGGAGGCCAATCGTTGCAACAGTTACCGGCTATGCGCGGCGTCGATCGGCACATTGGAGTGCCGTTGGCCGACGAAATGGTCCGAGAGTCACCGCCACTGCCGGACAGAGATGGTGAGAAGAGAGTGACAGAGACATAATGAGAGAGAGATATAGAGAGGGGGGGGGATGGACGGCTATATGATGGGCATTTGGAAAATGGATTATTGGAAATAAACCCGGTCAGATTCACCGCCGCCGATCTACCGCCAAACTGAGTCCAGCCTTCAATGGAGAGATCCGACGCTGAAGGAAGTGATCGACTATCTGAAGAGCCCAGATCAGACATTGGTGTTGGACGCATCCGGATATCTGCAACATTTGACCTTCAACAACGATCTGATGAAGGAAGAGACTCGGAATTACGGTGAATTGGGGGCTCCGTTTCTTTATCGACTGATCACCAAGAGAGGGATCATTGGTCGGTCCTCTTTTATCGTGATCACCCAAAGGATCATTGGGGCGATTATCGATTGATTACTAGAAGGGATCATTGGGACAATTCTCTTTAATCGATTGATCACCCGTTGGATAATTGGGACGGTTCAGGTGGCATTGAGTGCCTTATCTCTCTGCTGCGCTCTCCAAATGCCGAAATTCTTCGAAATGTTTGCGGCTGTCTCAAAAACATGACTTTTGGACGTGCCAACGATGTGAACAAGCGGCTGATAAACACAAAGGGCGGTGTTAAGGCCATGACACAGCTGTTGAGACATGCCGACGTGCCTCTGACAATTCAGGAAGAAGTGACCGGCGGTGGGTCCCCCCATTTTGTTTTAAACGTATAAATTCAGTGTCCTCCTCTAATATAAGTCCCCTCCCTCCATTTGAAGTTCGCTCTCTAATGGTAAAATATTCATTGTAGCACTGTGGAACATTTCGTCGGCTGACGAACTGCTGAAGGAGTCGGTGCTGAACCAAGCGGCCGAAACGGTGGTCACCCACATTGTGTGAGGACTTTGGCATTTTGCGGGGAGGGGGGGGGGGGGGGGTAATATTGGGGTGTCAAAGGATTGCAATAGACGGCATATTGTATTCCTCTCCGGACAAGTAGGGCTACTTTGACATTTTCGGGACCACCACCGCCCAATCATTTATTCCTCTGACATTTCTCGCAGGTTGCCGTCCGCCGCTCAGCTGCGTCGCCAGCTGCAACAGGCTCAGCCTCTGGCACTGCCACAACAACAAATGCGCACTTCCGTCTCCACCGCCTCCGGCGCCGTGCCCTCCTCCAACGCGCGCAACTCGACGCTGACTGTGTTCCGCAACGGAGTGGGCATTTTGCGCAACATTTCGGCCCTCAACGACTCCGCGCGGCGCTTTTTGCGCTCGGCGCCGGGGCTGGTGGACGCGCTGATCACTTTTCTGGACGAATCAGTGCAGCGGGCTCAGTTGGACAACCGCTCTGTTGAAAATGTGGTCTGTTTGCTGAGGAATCTGAGCTATCGGTGAATAATTATATTTTTTGGCGGGGAATTTTTATTCGAAAATTTTTATGCCAAATCATTCGTTTGGTCGCAGAGTGCAAGAAGTTGTCGACCCGAAGTATGACCCGAACCGGGCCCGATATCAAATACATGGCGGGGAAACGCAACGCCAGCAACAACAGCGTCCAACTGCGTCGGCACGTGCCGAACGGAGTCGGTCGGCCCCGGCGGGAAGTCCAAAGACGGCATCCGGCAAAAAAGGGGCAGGGCGTCTGTTTCGCAGGGGCAAAAAGGGAGGCGCCGACACAGCGGATACCGGCGTTGGCACAGTTCCGCCGGAAACGGTCATTTCCGAAAAAATAATACATTATACCGTATCCTAAAATAGAAGCCCCTTACCTCCCGTGGATATTGAAAAATAGAAGGTCTGGGGCCTCTATTGCAGGAAATACGTTACAATTTATGAAAACTCTCGCGTCAACTCAGTACACTGTATTTCCTCTAAGCCTTCCATCTATTTGAAACCCCTAGAGGGTACCTATACTGAAAACAGAAGCCCGGGGCTTCTATTATAGGAAATACTGAACCTGCTTCTAAAGGGACCCCATCGGTTGTGGCACCCGAACACGGTCAAGCTGTACTTGCGCGTGCTGCAGGAGTCGGCGGACTCCGAAATTTTGGAGGCCTCGACGGCAGCCCTCCAAAATTTGACCTCATGTCCCTTTGACGGCTCTTCGTTGGTCCGTCAAACGGTTCGAACGGAGAAGGGCCTGCCCATTCTGGTGGAGTTGCTGCGGCTGCGAGAGGACCGCGTGGTGTGTGCCGTGTGCTGTGCGTTGCGCAATTTGGCACTTGACCAGGTCAGTCCATTCGCTGTGAAAAATCTCAGGGTTCGGTCGGACATTTGAAAACTTATAAATTCGGTCGGGTTTTTACGATCAATTTCGGACTAAGTATTTGGATTCGAGTTTCGGGTTTAAAAACTCCGGTGTTCGGGGGGCAACACCGGCGCTAATTCGTCGCAATACTTTTGCACATTTTTGCCACCAAATTTAGCGAAATTTGGAATTGATCGGCAAATACGCGTTGGCGGAACTGCTGATCAAATTGCCTGACCGAGCACAATTGGACAAAATCCGACTTAATCCGTCGGCATCGCCGCCGGCGGTCTCCGACGCAACTGTTGGTGCCATTATGGCATTCCTCTGGGAGGCTGTTCGACACAGTGCCGAGTTGGCCCGCGCAGTGCACGAAACGGCGCATGGCACCGAGCGGCTGAGGACAGTGGCCAAGTCGTACCCGACGCATGGACAACGCATTTGCAAATACGCAACCCAATTGCTGTTCATGATGTGGCAGCACAAAGAGTTGCACGAAATGTTTCGCCGGGACGGACTTTGCGACGCCGACTTTTACTGCGGCACATTGCACCGCGGGGCAGGCAAAAGCGGCGGCGGCGCCGCCGGAGGTGCCAAGGAGCAGCTGCAGCTGGGAAATTGCAGCAGCAGTTCGCCCTCCTCGGTGGCCACCACTTTGGCACGACCGTTCTCCTCACAGGCAAAACATTTGAGAGGGCATTGGGCATGGATATGTATGGATGGATGAAAATGTTAAAAAAAGATCTGTAAAAGAGCCTCCTCCCCAATAATGCCCCACTCGCTTTAAGGTGGGTTGAAAACTAAGGGCAAAGGACGCTATTAAAAAAAAACTATGACCCCGGACCTTTTTAGGCATTCCGTCACTTCCCACAGGTATTAGCTGTCTGTGCATATGGTCAAATTTGAGCATTTTTTGAAATTAAACTTTTTGATCTTTTTATTTTTTCTGCCGCCATCCATTTGTCCCAATGAGAAGTGGTAAAAAATGTGAATAATGCTTTTGACATTTGCAGGGTATTGAAAGGCCGGCCAATCTGATCGGAATGAACACGCCGCCAAGGACGAATGGCCATAGTGTCGATGCTGCTGCCGCTGCTGATGATATCAGTCATTATGGCACTTTGACACCGTCTCGACCCGTCGTACGTTCTGCAGGCTGAGGGTTTTTAGGGGGTGTCCCATTCGGTTTTTCCTACCACTAATTAATTTCGATAATTCGGCTTAGGGTTTGGAATGGGTCGTTCGACGAATTGTTGGTTCGACTTTTTGAGTGTGTCCTTTTTTCAGCAGAATGTGCCACTTCCACTTGCGACGGCGCAAGCCGATTCGCACGCGCATTTGTACGCCTCTGTTCAGAAAGAGAATGGTGGCACTTCTGCTGCGCTGGCGGCGAGTCGGCGGCGGTCAATCGACAGTTGGGTCTGACAGTGCGCAAAGTATTGGCGCGATGGCTGACGATCAGCAACAACAAAAGGGGTGTGTGCCATCATCGACAAAGCTACAGGTGGCATGGATCCCGAACAAAAACCCGGAAAAAGTGCCGTGTCGGCGAAAAATGGCACTTTTTGTGCCGACGACATTTTTCTCTCTCTCTGTCGCTTATTTAATTCCATTCATTTCAGTGCAATTCACTCATTCATTTATTTACAACATTTAATAATTTGCTTTTCATCTCAATTCTGTTCTCACCAACCATCACTTTAATGCATTTTATTCTTACAAAATATATACAATTTATTATTATTATTATTATCAATTATTTCTCTACATTTTTATTTTTAATTTTACTTATGATTAAAAAGAGAGTAAAACGGCAATGAATTCAATTAAATTGGCAGTCAATTTATTTTTTTTTGTCGTCATTTTACCGCTATTCTGTCGCCATTCTGTCGCCATTTTGTCGGTGTTCTTCTGTTCTGTCGTCGTTTTGTCGGTGTTCTTTCGTCGTTTTTCCCCTCCGCCGACCGTTTCCCCTTGTCTTCGTCGTCGTTCCATTGGCAACCTCATCATGGGAGCTTAGCAGAGATGAGATGATGCGCAAAAACGCATTCTCATTGTTTTCCAGCGGACCGCACTCTCCCAAACTCAAAATAAAGACAAATAAATAAAAATATATAATTTTTATTTTAGAGATTCACCGCCCGATCCCAAAATTTTTGGATATTCCCGGGTTGGGACCCAGATTCCCGAATTTGTCGCCCCCGGCACGCCCATTTTTGCCCGATTCCCCCAGCATTTTTGGGCCTTTCCCCAATCCATTCCACTTATTTTTAAAATTTTTCGAATTGTACATAATTTCTATTCCCGATCGGTACCCAACAAATTATTTGGTCGTCCCTTTCGGCCCATCTTTTCCCGGCATTTTTGTGCCTTTTTCCCAGTCCATTCACAACTCACCCATCGCCTTTTGCCGTCGTGTTGTGCACCAGGAATAGGCCCACACAGCAGCCCTTCCACAGCAGATGGAACTCGCCGTTGTTGAACAAAAAGTTGGTGCCCCCGGGGCATGCCATTCGGTTGCACATCCGCTTTTCCTCAATTTGGCACTGCGCGGCGGGCGGGCACAGGCGTCGACGCGTCTTTCGACCGCATCCGCCGCACATTTGGGAACATTCGCCCCACTCGGACCATTGTTGGCACGCGGAACAGTCAATGGACGACGGAGATGGAGGCGGCGGAGACGAAATTGGCATTGGCACGGAGGCAGTAATAGTCTGCTCTACCCAAACTGGACGAGGGACAAATGACGGATTAGCTTCAATTTTGGCTCCCAGATTTTTAGGATAATTTAAAGCCAGAAATTCAGTCCCCCCCAATCAATGGGATCGCATTTTGCAATAAATCACCGCCATAAAATAGTTTGGCATTTTGTAACAAATTCGCATTTCTTACCCGTCGTTGTGTGGTTTCTGGCGCTGCTGCCCGATGATGCCATTGGAGTTGTTGTGCTGCTGCTGATGCTGGACAGTTCTGCACCGCCGTCAACTTCAACGACCACAGTGTTTCCCCATTTTGGATCAGTCGTCGTTGTGCTTCTTCCTCCTCCACTGATCAGTGTTTCCCCTTCGGTCGTCGGCCATTTCTGATCACTCCAAACGCGTGCCCTGAAATTGTCAAAAAGTTATTGGTCCATGAACCCATTGGTAATCAAAAGTCTTTCACTTGCCTGAAACCCCTGTGCCCCGCCGATTGGCTTCCGCCAAAATGGAAAAGCACCGCCTCTTCGCCAACCGATCGAAATGCCATTGATGGAGGAGTCGAACAACAAAATCTGTCGGACGAATGCCAAAATAAAAATTCACAATTATTGATTTTTCGACTTTATCACCTGTAACCCGTCACACGAAAGTCGGGGCCCGTCTTCAGCTCGACGAATGCCCCGTCGCACGTGTCTTCGCATGGGTAACCAAAGGGCTCGTCGTCGAATTGAACGAACACGTGGCCCCGTGGCGGCGCCCGGAAGAGCCAAACGCAGTCCAAATCGGGCGGAAAATTGCCGCCGGGGTATTCGGGCGAAGCGACGGTTTTGACCGTGGGGGAAACCTGCGCGGGAGGATTTGGATATTTTAAGATCATTAGAGAAAAACGGTGGCACAATTTAAGCGAATTAGAAGTCCGGGGCTTGTATTAGAGGAAATAGTTTAACTAGGTTTATTGCTTAAATGCCACCTCAATGGCACCTCCGCACGCCGACCGTTGCACATTGTTGCAAAATGTGCCACTAAAGCCCATGGGGCACACGCACCGATGGCACCCGCCGTTGGGATCAGCGTAGCCGCCGTGCAAACAATTCAAAGCGATTGAACATTGATCAACACAGCCGTAGGCACGATTAATCTATAAAAATAAACAATGTTAAGATGGCATAGAAAAAAATACAAATATTGTTTATATTAGAACCCCCCTAATTAAACCCCCTCCCATAAAGCCACCCCCTTTTGAGGGTTTTGGAAATAGAGCCCCAGGGGATCCTAAAAGAGGAATTACGGTAATTTAAAAAGAACCGACCGATTCAAAGTCCAAAAAGGAAGGGCCTTCACGCTGTCCGATTGTGAACTGCCAAAAATGGAACAAAAGGAGAGGAAAGAAGGACACGGCACCAAAGGCGAACCAACCAATGTTTGTCCAACGTCGAAATGGTTGGCCGAAATTGGTCGGCAGCAAATCCATAGGGGCCGTAGTGCATCACTGATCCTTACCAGGGAAACGGGATCGGATGCCAAAAATGGAAATCCAGAAACCCGGTCCAATCCCTAATCCTTTTAGACATTAGGGTAACCAATTTCAATTGATTTCACTTCCCAATCGCCTCTTTCAATTTTCTGATCGCTGTCTGTCGCCCCAACCCCTCACTGCTTGCCAATATGATCTGATCTAATCGATTTCGGATTGGTGGACTGACCGGCATCATAAGGCAGCCCTAAAGTGGCCGCTTGATCGTCACCGATCGGCTGGAAGTTGTTCCAGCGGAGGGCCGGAATGTTGTTGTAGTGGACAGCGATATGCTGGGACTGATCAGGGCGAGCCTGCTCGTGGAAAATGCCCAGTGCGTGGCCCACCTCGTGGGCGATGATGCCAACCAAGTCGCAGCCCGGCGTTGCGATGGAAATGCCCTACCAGTGAAAGTGCCAAAATGTAATGGGGGTGCAAAGTCAAAGGTCTATGTATTTGGGTGCCAAAAAAAATCAGTGAAATAACCAAAAACTAATTATTGGAAGTGCCACAAAAAAAAAGCCAAAAGTGGTCATTGGAAGTGACAAAAATGATTAATGGCAATGTCAAAAAATAAATAAAAGAAAGCTAAAAGCGATCATTGGAAGTGCCAAAAAGCAGGGATAGATTCTGATCCCGAAGAAAAAGACCGACATATTCCGGCTACAGTATCGAGAAAGTCCGGGCGCATCCCTGGATCAATCACTTACTTGGGTTCCGCCAGCTCGCCCAACAAAACTCGAGCAACCGCCGCCGTCGAAGAATTCGAACCGATCCGTGTCCGGGCCGCCTTCGACAAATCGCAGACAAGTGGCATTCTGCCAAATCGCTAAAGCGTGCCGTATTTTTTGGCGAGTCTGAATCAGCAATTAAATTAAAAAGCTAGAAATTTCCAATTCATGGTTTGCCGCCCTTTACCTTTTCTGGCACATTTTCTGCCATGTCGTAGCTGATCGGTCTTCGCCTATCCCAACGCTTGTAGAAGGGTTCCAAAAAGGGGATAATGGTTATTAAACTCAACCAATTCTTGCATTTCCCCTAATACACCCCCCTTAGGGTTTTACTTATCATTTTGGTGGCGTTTTCGGCATTCGTACACTTATTTGTTTTCCTATTCGACATTCGGATTTAGACTGTTAGATATTCAGAAAGAATCTAGCAAAATGAGGCCTTTCCAGTAACATTATTATCTTGTCGCCTAAATCTGAACAAATTAAAATATGAATTAAGAAATTCTTTATTCGAAAAATAGAAGCCCCCTCCCCCTCCATTAGTGCCCCGCATGATTCAGTACCAAACTTTTAGGACAAAAAATGTGCCCTTCGGGGCCATTCATTCCATTCATTCATTTTCCTCCCATTGCATTGCCACTTTTGCATCAAACAACTCACTCGTCCGATTTTTCTCTTCCGTCTTCGCCTTTTTGTGGTCGCCTCTTTCGTGTCGCTTTTGCCCAATTTGTGCCGCAACCTTTCCGCCTGCCATTCGGCCAATTCCAAGTCGCCCTGCAGGTAATCCCCGTCCGGGTCGTTCACAGCCAACTCGTCGTGGTGTCTTCGTGCCATTGGGTCCCTCCTCAGCCCAAATACCCCGCGGGGCTCATCCGCCAACACTGCGGCGTCATTTTGCACAAATGCTCTAACAACAACAACAGATTGTATTCAAGTTAGGGTTCTATTATAAAAATTACTGTCACTGGATTTCTATATTAGAGCCCCCGCCCTTCTAATATAGCCCCACAGGGCTCCTTTAAAACGATCTCTCTCATCTGAGTCTGAAGCGGGGTTGAGGGTGCAGCGACAAAATCATTTGACTCCTATCTTTTCCAATGTCGTATTTAGGGAATTAATTGTTTATCGGACAAACCTCGAGGCACAAAGTGTGCACTAATATTGGTGATCAAAAAACAAAAAATTAGCTCAGCAGATGTATCAAGAACCATGTCAACAGGTAATTATAAAATGCCTTTTATTCACTCAAAGAAAAACAGTCAGAATTTATTAATTGCTTTTCCTAAATTCTTTCGGCTTTGCCAGGTCCCATATTTCTTTAGTCAATTCCATGTACATATTTAGATATTTACCCAATAAAAGAAATTGTTCTTTTTTTAATATTCACTGATTTTGTTATTTTATTTACGTGTCGTATTTTAGAACTCCCGAGGGCTCAATTTTTCAACTCTCTAGGGGGGGGGGGGTACTTTATTAGAGAGGGCGGGGGCTCTACTAGAGGGTGGTGAGAGCTTTATTCTACATCCTTCTCAAAAAGGAGGGGGTTAGTTAGTTAGTTCTTTTAGGGATTTGGTACATTTTTTGCAACCCATCAAAAAAAAAACTTTTATATTTGCCCCACCGTTGTGCCGCCTTTTGGTTAAAGAGCTGCTTGATTTGCTCCAAGCTGCTTTTGCTGGCCTTCAGTGTTCGTTCTTGGATCGATCGGTTGAACAGCAGCAGCAACAGTTGAAGCATTACGACAAAAATGCGCAAAGTGCCGGCAGCCATCGAAAAGCGGCACTTTTTGGGCGGCGAAAGCAAAATGCGCGACTTTTTTTGGGGGGGGGGGGGAGGCGATTATTTTATAAATGAAAAAGGGGATGAAATTGACTGAAGACGTCACCGCAGTACAAAGGCGGCGAAGGACGGACGGATGGATTTGGGGAGGATCGATGATCGGTGGCGGATTTGCGCGGGTGGATAAAGTGATTGGAATTTGGGGAGTAAGCGGCAGACAGAAAACCAATAATCAATGGCAGAGGGGCCGGGGAAGGACATTTATCGCAACTCAAAATCTGCCACATCTAATCCCCAGGCCCGCCTTCGTATGAGCATACCGTATTTCCTCTAATAGAAGCCCCACTCCCCCCATTTGCCCTCTAATAAAAGTATCCCCTCGAGGGACTCTGACAATAACCGAAATTGTGCATTTTTGTGGGTCTCATTCCGATTTACCTTTGATTCAAAAGAATGGCATTTTTTGAAGCATATGCCATTCAACCTCAATCGAATAAAATGTAATTTGATAAATGCGTCGTCTTATCAATCGCCCTCGGCGTTTACTTACCGTCGATTGGCCATCATTTTTATTCCTTACAATAATAATTTATTATTACATTTATTTGTTCATTTTCACTTTGGTCGACCGTCAGAAAATATAATCAATCAAAGAACATTCTTTAAAGTCATCTCTTCTGTTGTCTGCTGATATATTTTACCTCAATTTACGTCATCGAAAGCATTTCAAAATGCTTTGGGCCGACTGAAAATAATTGCATTGAATTTGACCCCCCAAAACGCTTTAATTTTTCTTTCGAAATTTTTCACTAACTAATTGTCGGTCACTGACGAATTGTCACTCATTTACGGGACGTTTTTGCAGATTGTCCGTCATTGCCGGATTTCTGTGACTAATTGTCACTCATTGACGGATCGTCCTTCATCAGTGACAGATTGTCCGTCACTGACGAAATGTCTCTCATTGAGGGACCCGTTCATCAGTGATAGATTGTCCGTCACTGACGAATGTCCCTCATTGACGGGACGTCCTTTGACAGATTGCCGGATTTCGGTGACTGCTCATTGACGGATCGTCCTTCATCAGTGACAGATTGCTCAGCGGCCAATTGTCTGTTCTCCAAATATTTTTTTGCTTCCAAATCGATTGACAAATTTACAATATGAGATATTTTTCTTTTTTGTTCACAGGTTTTTAAATTAAACACATTGTTCACAGCAGCAGTTCATTGAACGAACGAATCATTTGTCTCATTTTTCATTGAAATTCGTTCGCTTTTCATTCATTTTTTTTTGATTTAGCCCCCCCCCCCCTCCCCTCGTCACTTTTTGCTTATTTCCTCCGTCTGTCACTGTCCCTCCCCCCCGGCGGCCCCTCCAAAAGCTCTTCAGCGGCAGTTCCGCCGAGGGCTCCCTCATTTGTTCCTTGTGCTTTTGACTGCTCCAAAGTTCAATCTTTCAATTTCAATAGAGACCCAAACAAAAAGTCAATGTACATAATTTGTAATAATGTTATGCGATCATCACCCGTTTCCCGACATTTTTGGTCCAAAATATTTGATCGTCCCAACCCGATCCCGACATTTTTGGTCCGAAATATTTGATCGTCCCAACCCGATCCCGACATTTTTGGTCCGAAATATTTGATCGTCCCAACCCGATCCCGACATTTTTGGTCCAAAATATTTGATCGCCTCAACCCAATCCCGACATTTTTGGTCCAAAATATTTGATCGCCTCAACCCAATCCCGACATTTTTGATCGCCGCTGACCCGGTCCTTGGCCCAAATCCCTGCCTGAAAAGTCGAAGCTTGTCCTAGTCTAATGCAAATCCGACTCTCCCTCTCTTAGCTGCTTTCTTACGCTAATGCCCTCCGCCGGAATTGAGCCAAATAATGGGGGGTCGTCGATTTTCGACCACCATCGAATTTTGTGGATTGTACGACATGGACAGCGTGTGGACAACGTGGACCCGCAATGGCGTGCCAAAGGTGCCCCTCCACGGGGCGAATGGGACGACCCTCCCCTCAGGCAATTGCTCGATTAATTTTAATATTACTTTCAAAATAGGTACAATATTAGCGTTAATTTGACCAATGCCGTCCCATCATTAATTCTCATTTTCAATTTAGCGCCCGAGGGGTTGTTCAGGCGTCCGAAGTCGGTGCCGCACTCGCCTCAGAACCCATCCATTGGATCATCTGTTCCCCGTTCACGCGATGTCTTCAGACGGCACAACAAATTTTGAGAGTCCGCCGCCAAAATGATGCTCACCCAACGGCGGTGCCGTCCATTTGCATTGAGCCAGGCTTTGCCGAATCGCTGAACGCTTGTCAGAGTCCTGCTGGCTTTCCCACCATGACCGAAATTCTGTAAAAATGCAAAACAAAACTCACGAGCCGTTGGGATCGTGGAAGGGGCGGGGGTACAAAGTCAAGTCCATTTGAGACATTTTTACCGTATTTCCTCTAGAACCCCGGGTTTTCTTTTTTTCAAATCAAATTAGATTGTTACTATTTTTCAATAGGAGGAGTATTAATATCCCTCGACGGGGGGTGTCTAATAGAGACCGGACGGGACCGGGATCCCGGCGGGATTTTACCGGGACTCCCGGTCCCGGTCCCGTTTTTTTTAGAGATGGGACCGGGACCGGGAGTCCCGGTAAAACGGGATTTTTTGAAACGGGAGTCCCGGTCCCGGTCCAAAACGAAATCCCGGTCCCGGTCCCGTTCTCGGGTTTTTCAAAATACCGGTCTCTAGTGTCTAATAGAGGACATAGATTTAAATTTAATTTGGTTTGGCTGACCATTGAAGATTTGTTTAAACATTTGTCCAGCCAATGCTTCTCCGACCTTCACGTCAACACGGCATATCGGCCGTTCATTGGCGCTGATCAGCTGCCAATAGACGAACGCACAAGCTTTTGCTGCTTTCGAAGAGTGATCGCCACACTGCGGCACATTTTGAACACTTTTTCCGGTGATTCCAAACAAAAAAGTTAAAAATTTATGCATAAACTTTGCTGTCCGAATTTGCCCCGCCTCAGTTACAGCCCCAATATTGCAATGCCCCCAATCCGAACCCACTACTCATGGCCACCTCTTTATATGTTGCTGACATTGGCCGACATTGACCCCGCCCCGGTTTAACCCCCTACAGGCAATGTGCTTATCGTCAGCCACGGGACTCCAATCGCGGCTTTGCATTTCGCTCTCAGCGGCGAGTTGAACTACCCAGGACAGTGCACAATCAGCAAGTACCGCATAGCAGCAGCAGCAGTGAACAACATCAGCTGTGGCGGACATTTCCATTGGACTGACCGATGGACGACGACAAATGGCCAAACAATGGCAGCGAATGGCACCGCGGGCAAACAACGAAAAGCATTGCCGCCAATGGGACCGTCGGTGGCATTATTAGTGGCCGTAGAAGAGCCGCAAAATGGGCAGCTGAAGGCGGAGCAAGACGCCGCCGCCGGCAACAACAACAACAGTTTATGGTTGCATGAAGCATTGGCGAGCATGGCGCCAGCGGTCAGTCTGTGCGCGGATGTGCACGCGGAATGTATGTCGCGCGCGGAGGCGTCGCATTTGTCGGAACGCGACGGACTGCATGACGCTATGGTGCTGCGCTGCTGTTCAGCAACAGCGGATGGACTTGCAAAACAAAAACAAACAAATTGTTGACAATTAACACGCGGGGCATCATTAAAATAGGACTCCAATTCCAACGAATTAACTTTTAGTTACCAAAACGACTACTTTTATTATTAAGTTAATTTAATAAAGAAAAAAACAGACTTCATTAACATTTCCATTTGACATCATTTTGTACATTTTTGCACCAACCAAAAGAAAATAATAATAATAATAAAAACATAATATTCACAAAATATATTCACAATGCCAATTTGTGTTGTTGGCGATGGCATTTATTTGCCCTGCAGCTGTTCGTTCATTGGTCCATTCGCATCACTTCTGCCGGGTTGAACAAAATGCTGGGCTGCTGCTGCCGCTGCTGTGAGGGGTCCTTTGCGCGTCCATCCAAAAATGACTGCTTCAGTGCCGCGCTGTTCGGCGACACCAAATCGCTCACGGTCGCCACGTTCAACGCCAGCGGTTCCGTGACAATGTCGCAACTGTCCCGATGATTGAACAGTGACTGAACACACTCAACGGGCTTGCCACTGTACAACAAACAGATGGCCTCGTTGTTGCAGAACTGAACATGGCGCATATATTCATCTGACTTTTATCAACTACCGGCCCTACGGACAAAAATATCAAAGATTCCGTGTTAAAAAATTGTCATAAGTCTCGATCTGCTTTTGAACTATTCGACCTTTGGACCGGCACCCGGTGGGTGGGAGAGGATGATTCGAGGGAATGATTCATCGGACCAAAATCAAATATTATTATGTTAACACCTTTTGATGGGCATACAGCTATTGTAAATGGGAAGGCGAATTAATTTTCAGTAAATGCACCACAATACCTGTGCATCGGATTCCAGGACATTACTGGTGTGAGCCTTCATTTTTTGCAGATGTACCAATGCCTCGCTGTAATCGCCATCAAAAACTGCTTTAAATGCGCTGAAAATGTAGAGAAATTATTTCTGTTTGTAAATTACCTAATTGTCCCAGGAAGATCAGCATTTTAGGCCAGGTCCGTAACGAGCCGGAGATTTCAGGGTGGGGATATGTACAAAACATTTTATGTCTTATAAATACATGCCGCAGAAGAGTTCAAAAAAAAAAGAACGAAAACGAACGGAAATTCGTCGTCGTCGCCGGCAATTGCGCTTTTGTACAGTGCGTCGTTCATGTACTTGACCAACTTTTGCTCATCGCCGATGTGCATTGCCATCAAAAGCAGCATTCTCAACACGTTGGCACGTCTTTCTGTCGATTTGGCGTTGGCCATTATCCATTCATAAAAGTCGAATGCAGTCGAATATTCCTGTAAGCAATTTTCGGCATTAAAAGTTTAACTCAATCAATTAATTATAAGTATGGGTAGTTAAGATCAATTTCATTAATTCGAATGGTCTGACAATTTTAGGTTTTGAATTAGGTTTTTTGGATGTGTATTTACCAATATGCTTGTTCTTAGTACCCCCAGACCCAAATCCTGGATACGTCCCTGTCGGCAGGGTAAAGTAGTGCCTTTGTTCGACCATTTCCCATCAGTTTTCACCATTTTTGACTCGTGTTTTTGAAAGCACCTTCAGTCTGAACAGCACGCGCGCCTTGGCCATCCATGCCTCTTCGAGTCGTTCGTGCCAAATTCCAATTTCGGACTCAGTGGCAGCAAAAAATAATCGAGCAATTTCTACTGCCTTTTCGGTGTCCTTGATGAGCTTGTGAACACGGACAATTGACAAATAAGGCAACGGAGAGAAAGAAGGCGCTTCGGCATGCAAAAGTCGCAAAGCGAACGGAACCATTGAAGCTTAAAATTGTGGCAGAATAATGGATGCAAGGGCGTACTAGAAAATTTTTCGAGGAGGAAGGAGGAATTAGTCGAAAATAGGATTTCTCCTTTTGCTTGAGAAAAAAAAATTTTTCCATTTCGAGGGGAGGGGGAGGGGAGAATTTCGGTACTTATCCCTTTTGTGACCCCCTCCCGAAAAATTTACAAAAAGGATAAGTACCGGAATTTCCCCCACCCCTAGATACTCCCTTGAGGGGTAGTATATATTGAAAAGTTCTAATTCGAAAGTTCAAAATCATTTTTTTTGAAATTTTGTAGTTTTATTTTGTGAGACTCCGCATAACACAATAAAAACTTTGTTGTCCGTTGGAACTGCTTGGGAGCATAAGGTCGGACAAATCCAATTCGCCGAACGCACTCAATTCTTCCAACAGTTGGTTGTGCATTCGCAGTGCCATCATTAATTGGAAGCGACATGACCAAAACTTAAATAAAACAGAATTGCGGTAACATTTAAATACAAACGGAGTTATTCGGTAATACAATAATAGAACGTGCTTTTTTGCTATAAAAAAGTCGAACCTCAATCGATATTAATATGTATCTCCAAATACCAGTTGATACACATACCTCTAATGAAAGTGGACTATTTAGCGACTGGCGTCCCATCATTCCAATTCCCTGGCCAAGGTTGCTCAGCAACTTGGTGGTCATGAAAAGCGCATCTCGGATAAAGCTGGCTTGCTAAGGAGCGAAATTACGAATGAATATTGGACGGATTCGAGGCACACACAATCAGTGAAAGAAGACCATCTCGGTCAATTGCGACATTCATCCCGTTAGTGAACGAAGTGGCACATTCGTATTTCACGCATGGCACCGTCCTTTGTCCACTTTGGATTTTGTCTGCTTCATCACCAGCAGTAATAAGTGGCCACGCCGACAGTGCCATCAGCAGAAAGCACCCAAATATGTACCTTCAACAAAATTTAATAATTTAATGTCAGTGATTTATGACGGTAATTGAGAAGTGTTGAATTTTGTATTCTTTCAAGCATAAAGTTTTTCGTTAAAGTGATTGTGGGCAACATTGGAAGTCTTCAAAATTCACAAATTTAACGAAACGCTTTAAATTTTTGAAATAATTTGAATCTTTTGTCTTTTTTTGGTGTTTTGTCTTTGTTTGTTGTGTATAAAAGGTGTGCCTGTTTTCACCTAAACGATACATTTCCCTCTCATTCGCATCATTTGCCTCCGTTTTCCACTCCAAACAAACAATCAAATAAACCAATTATATAAACGACGCTTTCCTTCTTCGTCTCTCTCTGATGGCGCCTTCGTCGTCTCTTTTCTTCTTCCAATGTTTCCGTCGTCGTTCTGTTACTGCTTGGCCACCATTTCTTCTCTTCACGCTTCTTTTTCTTCTTCTCTTCAACGGTTGCTCTGCTGCTGACGAAGACTCTTCTATTGCTCCTATTGCTGCTGCTGAAGACTATTCATTGAATGACTATTCGTGTGCCAAAAAAGGGACCGAATTGTTTGATGGCTTATTCACTCTCAACGACGATAATCGACTGTATGTTTTTGTTGATTTTAGGGTTTCTTTCTTGTTTTGACACCTCCTGAAATTTTTAACAACCGATTCGATATTAATTCAGTCGATCTGATCCGTCGAAATTACCAAACAACGGCGACAAAAAAGATGTCCTCCTCTTGGTTCACACAAAGGATGGAAGCTTTGATATTGCGATAGTCTCCAAAAAAACCGAAAGTTGCAAACAATTCTACAACGATCGTGTCCAAATGCCGAATTGTAAAATTACTGTCGACGAGACGGAAATGGTCGGTGCTTTTTTAAATTCTTTTTTCCCAAACGCTTCCAGCTTTCAGGGAGAAGACCATTTCGCGAAAGAAGAATGTGAAGAAAAGAACTGCAAATCTTTCACTGTTTCCTGCACTATTGCAGCAGCTAAAAGTGCCAGTTTGCCGGACTATCATTTCTTCAAATTGTCTGTGAGGAAAAACACTTCGATCGATTGCTCTTGGGTTGCGTTCATTGTGAGTAGTGTCCTTTAGCAATTTTTTGTACTAATTATGCAACCTTTTGCAGGATGACGTCCGTATTCTGTTGAAGAAATCTGAGCATGGACCTGAACAACTGGAGGGAAAATGTTGGAAAAAGAAGAACAACAAAACAATGAGAATTTTGGCTGGGATTTGGTGTGTGTTTGTGTGAATTATTTTCATTGTTTAGATTAAGGTTTGCTGCTCCATTTTTAGTTCTTTGGTGGTTATGCTGATGGTGTTTGCAATTGCGGTTGGTCTTCTTCTGAAACATTATCTTCGTCCTCGAAAACGGACCGATCATCGCGCTAGCAAAGTCAAAAGTTACGAAAAGGAGACAGTGGAACCAGAGAAGGATGAACCACTAGCAGCGCCGGAGGATCAGCTGTCAAATGCAGAGAAATGTGAATACGGAGTGGAAGTGCCCGACTCACAATCGGAAGAGAGTGTGTGTAAGGAAAAGGTGCTGTTTAGACGGGGCTTAAACGCCGTAGGGTGGGGGGGGGGGACTAATTTGAAAGAAATCATTTCAAATAATTTTTAAATTAATTTCACTCGAGGATGCCATTCTCGGGGCCTTCTTTTTGTTCATCTGTTATTTTGTTTTTCAATAATTTGTTACAGCAATCGGAAGATGCAACTAAGCGAGATGAATTATTGATGCCTGCAGCACTCGAAGGTAACAACGCAGACAGCATCACGCAATAAAAGATAGATGATGTCCTTCCGATCTCATTGATTTCTGATTAAAAATAATATTAAAGAACTGTTTTTCTGTAGGTCTGGTGAGTGTTATTATGTGCAAATGTGTTGTAATATGCTGGTATGTAAACTAAATTAAATAAACCTTTTGTTCATCATACTCATCATAACCATATGTAATTTACTTTGAAGAATTTATTTTAAATCCGTTACTCAAAAAATCTAATCGAATCAGCACCCATTGGCACCGTCAGGCATCCTCTAGACTTTCTATATTTTTCTATAACAAATGAACGACGTTTTTCTGTTGAAGCCTTCGTTTTTCCAATCCCTGATTTTCCGATCACTAATTTTTAAAGTCAGTTGATTTCCATTCTGGTCTCATTTCCACGAATTCGAATCAAAAATCCTAAATTTCCTGTGTTTCACTAACCAGAATTTTAGGAATTGTCAAATGGTTGTTATTAGGTTGGTGCAAAGAAATTTGCGTAAATTTAGCAATATCAAACGACTATCCAGCACTAAATATCCAATAAAAATGGCTGCAGGTGGCGTAGAAGAAGTTCAAATTGAGCCCAAGGGTGTGCTTGGACAAATACTCTAAATATTTACAATTGTTGCTTTCCTCTCAAAAGGTTTGCTCGGTCTGCTCGGAGTTCCGCCTGGCGCACGTGCCATCGTTGTGTTCGCGCATGGCAGCGGAAGTGGCCGTCTAAGTCCGCGCAATGCGCAGGTGGCGGCCGAACTTCGCCGCGCTGGGCTTGCCACCTTTCTGTTGGATTTGCTGACGCCAGACGAAGAATTTGACCGTTTTCCCTCTCTTTGATTGACTTGTTTGCATATATTGTAATTTCTTCCTCGCTTAATGGGCGGCACAGTGCGTACAAAGAAACAAAAACGGAACAATTACAATAAATAATTATTGGCGCCATCGGCGGATGGATGACATCCCCCGGGGGGAAGGAAAAAGAAACCGAACCATTCGGTGCTCAGTGATGCGCGCGCGCATCAATGCTTTTCATCCGTGAAAGAACATTTTGGTTTCAATCCCAAACAACGGCACGAAACGGAAGCGGTGCCAAAATAGTAAAATTTGTCTTGTCGTAAAAGGTTTTAATACAAAAGCAATCCAAATGCTTTGGATTAAGTCGACTTTGATCAGGCGATCAATGCCAAAAAGAGAGTTGTTTTTTGTCCCCCGACCCAATGTACTATGATGGCCCTTTATTGTTGTTGTTCACATCAACTTTGTGTCTAACCCTTATCCCATTTCTCTGTTGGCAGGTGGAGGACAGTAATTACAGTAAGAAATCGGCAAAATGGTAAAGCCTGGATGGGATTTGAACCCACGACCTTTATCCAATCCGTGAACATCTCTTCCTCTGTTGAGCTATCAGGCCCATAAGCCGCTTCTCTTAAGGATCTTATTAAGCCCCACACCCTACGGCGTTTTTAACGTTCAGCGATCGATCATAATTTTGCTTAATTTGATAGGGGTATTATTTTTCAGCCACCCCCCTCGAGCGTATGTTAAAGGGACTATTGAGGGGGGGGGGGGGGGGCTTTAATAGAGGAAAGTTTAGTGACTAAATTTTTTGATGTGTCCTTTTCTCTCTCACCACTTTATATTGACAACATCCATACATCACACCCTACGGCGTTTAAGCCGATTCGAAACCGTACAAAATCCCAAAAGCGCATTTCAAAATTTGATTAAGGACGACACAGTCGAATTGCGGGATTAATTCTCGGCAACATTCACCGATTATTCTCGGTGTACATATGTGCCTTTCGGTGGCCAAATTTGGCCATGCAATAAAATTTAATTCTTGTTTTTTTACAAATGTATGTATCCATTCATTCATTGACTGCGCAGCGGGCGGGCTGTTAATCACTTTTTTGTTTGTTGTGATTTGTCTGATCCGACGCCGACTGTCGCGCCAAAACGGATTGATGGATGGATTTTGTAGTAACATTCATTCAATTGTAAAATTTGGGGATTGTTGGGTTAAATATTCGTTTCCGTCAATGCTTTATTTTTCCAAACCGTGGACCGCCTTCTCCCAAATGCACCACTATTATTTGTTCGTTTTCATTGTCGTCCTATGCCCTTCGGCGGTCATTTTCTGTCAAAATGTGTCCATCCCACAAATTGTTGGCAACGATTCATCATCATCCATCAACGGCACGCCGACAAATCCTTCCGTCCCATTGTCCACATTTGAAGCCCAACAAATGCCATTGTTGGACATGTCCAACAACACAACCCAATCATTGGCAGATGTTATAAATGCTTCTGTTCCTCAACAAAATGACCAAATGCAACAAATGATCGGAGGGGATAAAAATGGCACTTCATCCAGTGTAATTTTGGTGTTTTGATGGCATTCATTGGGGTTAATATTAACACTTCCAATATTGGTCAAGGAAGTGACGCCATTGTCATCTAACTCATCGACTTCAAACAATGACAGTTTAATTGCTATGGACCCAGTCGAAGAAATCGCAAACAATTCGGCAGTGAATTCAAAACAGCAGACTCAAGGAAATTTGAGGACGACAGAGGGGGGAGGGAATTTCCACTGCCGGCAAAATTTTCGGATAAAAAGTCCCGGAAATTCAGTGGTTTTAAAACGGATGAGAGGCACCCAACAACCCATTCCTATTAGTTTATCACACTGGACTATGGATATAGCTGACAGTAAAGAGAGAGACACTTTAGACAATACGGCACCCGTCGCCCTTGCATTAGACAGTCCGGCGCCCTCCGCCGCCCTGCCCATGCCGAACAGTCCGGCACCCGCCGGCGGTTCCCTGACCATGCCGAAACCGCTGCCACTTTTGGCGCAGGTTTTGCGTGCGATTTTGGGGTTCAAAATAATGGGGCACTTTACTGCAGCAACAAATGCAACAGAATTCGGCGGACACTGCTGCCGTTCAGCATGGTCCAACTGGCAATGCGCCGCTTGCATTCGATGCTCAAGTAAATCCCCAGCAGAGATGTCCGCCAGCAAAATGTCCCTTTAGCCGAAATCCGACAAAATACCGCCCTAACCGTGACAAAAAGCCCCAATATAGAAAGCTAAAAATTGGACAATTAGAAAGTGTGCTGGACGGATATAAAAATTGGTTTATTACCATATGGATTAAACCCGGGAGTCACGGTAAATTTCGCCGAGCCCCAATGCCGTCCAGTCTCTAATTATTAACATTTATCTATTCCTGTTGCAGCAGACTTGCTCTGCGGACGATTGTAACGCTCGGGGCACTTGCCTTGGCACGAAGTCTTTCCCCGTTTGTCTGTGCAATGGCGGCTCCGCCGGCCACCGATGCGAAGACGGTCGGTCTTTCTTTTCATGCATATATTGTTGTCGAACCGAATTTCAATCGATTTCGTAGTTGGGCACTTTGATCTCCTGCAGATCTTTTTCTGATTCTAATCATACATCCGATCGCTCAATAGGTCCATCGGGTGGGAATTGAACCCACGCCCTTTACCCAATCTCTTGGCAGCTCTTACACTGAGCTACGCAGCCGTTGCTTCTAATAAGGGTCACACGCCCTATGGCGTTTTATCCGTCTAACGACCGATCATTATGCTAACAATCCATAAAGCGTGATTGCATTGCTGCCCAATAATTGACCGATAAAAAGCAACAACAATTGATAACCAGTAAAATATTGGTATTGGTTGGTCAATTTTTTTGAATAGCTCGCTGGTAATTATTGATATTGGTCCAATTATCGGTAGTCTCTCTAAAAGGACCAATAATACGACCAATTATTGGTACTAATTATCGATTGGTCCGGGTCCCTAATTGCTGCTCATTGCTCACCCACACCGTTTAGCGCCCTGTGATCCAAACGTGAATTGCAACAGTCGAGGCCTGTGCCTGGGCTCACTCGCTGCTGCCACCTGTTTTTGCAACATTGGCTACATGGGCAACCAATGTCAGTTCCAAAGTGGCGGCAAATGAACAACTCGCGCAACAACAAAACTTTCAGAAATTCTGTCAGAATTTATGCATATTTAAATTGGATAAAATTATTCGAAATAATACATTCGTCATAGCAGTGATGTGACACAATCTCGAGTCTTTATTTTCAACTCTTTTTCATGTTTCGAGTCTCGGTTTCTTGGATTAAACACAGACAACAAAAAAGCCTCCCGAGTTTTTCAAATCGAAAATGGGACAAATCCCCTCGCGGGCATCACTGCAAATAAGAACAATTGTTTATAATGCTGATCGGAAGTACATCTCCGCCGGTGCGTGATAGGGGGACGATGAGGAGGAAGTGGGCGAATGCAAATGCCGCTGCTGCTGCTGTTGTTGTTGGTGCTGATGATGGCAACAGTGCTGATGATGGCGATGATGATGTTGGCTAAGCTGATGGATTTGATCAAGTCGAAGAACACTTGCGGGACTGGGAGTTGGCGACGGCTGGTTGAAAAAGTGCCAAAACTTGGGACTGAACGGCTGAAAAATGGGCCCAAAAAAATGGGGAAAAACAAATTTGTATGGATTAGGGATGTTTAACCGGATCACGAACTTCAGAACCTTTTTGGAAACCGGGTTTGCGGACAATTTGGGGGAATTCGGACTATATCCGAGAAAAAGTCTCAGCTCTAATTCTGAATACATTCAAAAAAGTCCCTTTAATAAAGTCTCTCCCCCTTTTTTGGGAGAGGGGTTGAAATATAGGTCCCGGGATTTTTAAACCTGCTGTTGGCGTCGAAAATGGCTTCCATCGGCGGCAGTGGTCACCGAAGAGGTCGCATAATTTGCCTCGGGGGAGCTGCTGAGCACGGAAAAGCATTTTTCACTCATCAACATTCGCCGGCGCAACAATTGACGCTCGCGTCTTCGATTGCTCCAATACAGCACAAACATGGCCAACATGGAGATGAACACAGCAATGATGAACATGCAGAGAAGCACCATCACCCAATGATAGGACGTCGCACTTGGACACATTTTAATTAGTAAGGATGTACGAGAGTCTCGAATTGAAAATTTATGCATTTTTGGGTCTCAAGTAGCGGTGTCAAGACTCGGTCTCAGAACACGAGAGTCTCGGACTTTTTGAGAATCTGGACTCTCGACTCGAAAACATCCTAAGTCAAGATCTTGGTTGAAAGTTTGTCTTCAAATCTCATGAATTTTCGGGTATACAAAATGAAATATGAATGGCAAAGGTTACCTTTTCTCATCGGGTTCATTCAAAGTGCAACAGCCCCCGGCAACGTCCGGACAACAGCCAAGTTCACAGATTAAGGAAATGGACGACGAGCGGCGATCGTCGACGGAAGAGGACAAGCTGCTGTTCCGATAGTGGCACAGAATTTGACTGCTGCCGGCCAAATGTTCTTGACGAAGCAATTCGCCCAAATGGACGTATTCCTTCTTAGACAGAACCCGAGGGAACTGTAGCGCCGTCTTACTGTAGCAAGAGATGAATTGGTGTCGGAGATTATTATTAGGATGGGCGGACTGTCGGGAATCCCGGCTTTTTGCAGGTGTTAATTCCCAGTTTTGTAAAAAAGTCATGTCCTGAATTTGAAGTCCCGGCGGGACCCGGTCTAACCGGATAAGCATGGTAAGAATACGGATTAGTAAAGTCCTCCAAATTAGCAAGTTGGAAATAAAAGTCCTCTCTGTGCCCCATTTGATTGTTGTTGAAAAACTGAGCCCCCGGGGGCTTTATTTTGAATTAGCATATTTATGAGCCATCCATCCCATCATGCACATACTTTGGCATGCCCAAATCAACGGCGGCGCTTGTGTTCTGTGTGGTGGCCGTCGCCGCCCTTCCGTCACTGTTGATCAGCTCCATCAGCGCTTGTTCACTACGAGGCAAAGCGTTCCAGCGATTTTTACTGTTTTTGTTTGGGTCATAAAAATTTGGTAAATTCGCTGTTGCCGGCGAAGGCAGCGACGAAAGTGAGGGCATTTTGTGGATGGTTTGATTGTGAAGGGGGAGCAGCAGCAGAGCGGTCAAAGCAACGGCGGCGCTGGCGGGTCATAGGGTGGACGAGCGGACGGACGGACGGACGGACGGGACGGGAGGGATGATGTGATGAGGGGGGGGGGGGGGGGGGGCGAGCCGAATGAATGTCGAGAGGGTCTTGGCGATGGTCTTCTCCCCCGGCCACTCCCTTCCCCCCCCCCCTCCGCCTCCCCCGCCCTCTCCTATCCCCGCATGGTATTCCCCCGAATTTCCTCTCCCTCTCTCTCTCCTACCCCCGCATGGTCATCCCCAGCTGATCTCCTCCCCCACTTTCCCATACCCCTGTATGTTCGCCCCCCAATTTATCCCGCTGTCCACCCCCGCTTTTGTCTCTCGAACCAACCTCAGCAATCCCCAAAAAGTCTCCCCCCTCATCAGTCTCTCTCGACGACGTTCTCCCAGCAGCCAGGGCCAATCCGCCTCAACCAACATTACCCTCCCTCCCCCTCCTGTCCCACACCTTCCAATGCAACTCTCAATTTGTTGTTTCATTCGCGCACGCGTGACCGTTTACTATGTACAGACGACATATTGCAAATGTACTCGCCGCGCTCCTTCTTCCTTCCCCTCACATTTGTTTACTCAACGAATCGGTGATGCATATTTATTGACCAATGTATGCTAATACAAACATAGACCGATGAACCAATAACAAATGCTCGAAAAAAGCGGAAATATGAAAACAGAGTTCAAAAAAAGTAAAAATATCTTGACAAGAAATAATATTAAAGTCTCTAAAATTTTAATTCTCAAATATTTTTTATTTAATTTTTTTTTTATTTTTCGAGACAATCACAAGTGTTTACGCAACACAAAAAATTGTTTAGTCGTTATAACTGTTTTCCAGGTAGCTTAGTACGATCTGAACTCAAATTCGCGCTATTTCGGTCCCCGAACCCGAATTAAACAATAGAGAAAAAACTTCGACATCCGATTTCGATTACACACATTTATTAATAATTTTTACAAATTTACATAAATAAGTGCGTTCCGGGATTAGAAATACGTAAATCTATGTCATTATCGAGGTCAGGGCCTTAAACCCGGGGGTCGAATACCGGTCGCACTAACCCTAGTTCTTTACAATTACCCCTAAAACCTCAGGAAAAATGTTTTAACTATGTGGCATGACTGCAAACTTCAAATTCTTTTATTGTTTAGAGTCTTCACATCATGAAAAATCTTAAAATTTCACACGAAAATGCTGTCACTGATCAAAAAACCATCTCTCTGCTTAAAGGTACCAAA
The DNA here is from genome assembly GCA_024500135.1 of Heterodera carotae. Taxonomy (NCBI): domain Eukaryota; kingdom Metazoa; phylum Nematoda; class Chromadorea; order Rhabditida; family Heteroderidae; genus Heterodera; species Heterodera carotae. The sequence goes on from JAKKIK010000245.1 coordinate 25,499, forward strand.
TGTTTTTTAATTCTTTTTCCGTTGTACTTTGTTTTTAGATGCCGTTAAAATGTGCGTTGATGCCAACGACGAACTTTTGTTTGCAGTGCTGAAGAACGGACGAATAATTGCGATTGACAAGAATATGAATTTGGTTTTTTTGGCATTTAAAATTTGCGTTTGTATCTTCCAATAAAGGTCGACGAAATTGAGCACTCGACGAAACTATGCGGCGGGGAAGAGATGGCGAGCAACCGACCAATTGTTGGCTTTGATTACCTTTTTGATGAGCAGCAGCTGTGCCTGGTGTTGGCTGACGGCAGACTGTTCACCTGCTCAACCAGCAGCAAAGAGGTGCTATTTGGAGACCGCAATTAAAAAAAAAAAAATAATCGGTATTAGTGGGCAGGGATTTATGGGAAAACTGATTTGACCGGTTCACGTTGTTGACGGAGTCTGCAAAGAATCCGGTAATATACAATAATAGTAAAATTTATTGTCCTTCCTTTTTTTCGAATTCGGGTTCAAATTTTTTAAAGAAAGGGGGATAGACTTAACTATTACCAAAAATCCTGACCAAAACCGCCTCGCCCCTGCGATTTCTGTCGTTGTTTTGCAACTTTTTTTTGTCATTTAGTTGAACTGTGTGATGGAGTTGAAAAGGACTGTTCGGGGCAGTGCCTGGAGCCCCGAGCTGCACCTGCTGATCGTTGCCACCGATGCCAATTTGTTGATGATTTCCCGCGAGTTCAACGTGGTCGCCGAGGCACCGCTGCGTCCGACAACGGCCGGCAAGGGTTTGTTTGCTTGGAGGCTGGGGATTTTAATGTGCCATTATTTTTTTTATTAATTAATAAATTCCATTGTGCAGACCAATTGTTGACTATCGGTTGGGGCTCGGCCGAAACGCAGTTCCAAGGCTCGGTGGGCAAGCAAAATGTGCACAACAAACAACAAGACCAAAATCGGCTGCCAATTTCCATCAGAGAGGCGTTTGATGACAAAAGAGTGGCCATTTCGTGGAGAGGCGACGCACAATTTTTCGCTGTTAGTGAAAAATTAAAAGGGAATGTGACATCCATCTCTTACCGCACTTTATGCATCGATTAAAGGGAAAAATTTGGGTTTCGGGCGAGCAGTTGAAAAACTTTGGTCGAATTAATAAAACCAATGAGAGAAAAACGCATTTGTATTGTACAACAAAAACTATTCCCAAAAAGGCATTTTTGTTTTTCATTTGATATTGTTCTAATTGTTGTCACATCTTCTCCCAAGGTCAGCAGTGTTGATGAAGTTCTGGTGCCAAAACAGCAAACGGATTCGCCCTCAAAAAACATGGCGTTCGACAAACTGTTGTGCAGACAATTGCGCGTTTGGGATAGAGATTTGGGTAATGTCCGAAATTCGTCGAACAGTTTGATTGTAGAAACCACACGCAACCAATCCTCTCCCCCCCCTCCCCTCGAAATTTTTCTGGTTACGAGTTTGCTGCAGAGTGGGGGAGGTACGTACCCCCTCTCAAGACCCAAAAATTTTTACATTTACTCTCAATTAATGCATTCATTCATTGTCTGCCGTAAAGTAACACTTATTTGTTAAATCTTAACAGATTTTATGAGCCAATGCGAGTTTCTGGCGGGCACAGAGGCCGCGGTGTGCATGAGGTCAGTGGCGCACACTTTGTGAATTTTTTCATTACCAACATTATTAATTCACCACCAAAGGTCGAAGAACAATTTGATTGCCGTGCCGGCCGTGTCGCCAACGATGGATCGCCACATCTGGTTTTATGAACGAAATGGCCAAATCAGGAACAAATTCAAATTGGAGGCGTCCTCAATGCCATCAACAAGCAATTCCAATTGTGTTACTGCTGCTGGTGGCCATTTGTTGTTTGCTCACAGTGTCGTGCGACATTTGGCATGGAATTTGGACGGCACTGTCATGGCCATTTATTATGAGAACACTTTGGACAAAGCATTTCAATGTATGTCGGCACGTAATTGCAAACGAATGGTCGTGTATTCTGGTCATGTTTTTTTTGCCAAAACATTCTTTCGTCTTCAATTACGGCGTGGCCCTCCTCTTTTTCTGTTACTTATTTAATTTTTCGCACCATTTTCAGTGCAATTTTGGACAGTATCGAACTATTCGTGGACCGAGAAATTGCGCATTTCGGTCGATGAGCTGGTCGATGTGCTGTGGGACCCGGAGAACGACCACAAATTGCACTGTCTGACCAAGGCGGGCGTTTATCGCAAAATTGTTCTGCGTTCCGAGTTTTCCTGCGAGGACATGATCGTCGTGTCCATCAACGGAGGTACGTAGTACGTACGCATGCACTGTGCTATAATTGTTTGGATTTTTAACATATTTTCTGCATTTAGACAGAGTCCGTGTAACCGACTTTAAATACGCCCCAATTCCACCCCCAATGTGCCATTACGAACTGCACTTGGACTTTATCGGCACTCCATCGGCATTCGCACATTGCGCCATTTTTGGGTTGGCCTTTGTCAGCTCCGATTTCATGCGCGTCAGCACTTGTGGGTGAAATTCATTGTGCTGTTGGATTGTTACCCCTCCTCTAAATTTTAATATCTCACATTTTTATGACCAGGTTTTCATGCTTGTCATTCACAATTTTGCATTATTACAAATGTAAATTTTTTAAATGGGTGGGGTAACAACATTCAAGTGTACTAAATTTTTTTATTTATTTGGTATTTGTCAATTTTGCTCGTTTTAGTCTCACTTCAGAACCGACGGTTTGTCCGTGGCAAAAATGTCGCCGTTGCAGCTGCGCAGCAGAGTTTACGTCTTCTGCTCAATTTGATTTGGCGCAACGCTAACGCACTTTTGGCATTCCGAAAATGCGAACAAACTGCCGCTGGTACCGATAATAAGTCGTACGAATTGGTCGAACTTCACCTGGATCCCTTGACGATGTATGTTTTTTTTTGCTGCCAATTTGCACAAAATCGAAACTGTTTTCGACAGTTCGCCCCCTCTTCGTGCATTTGATATTCTGCCATTTGCCCATTCGCTTATTTCTTCTGCCATTGACCGGTTGCCGACTTGGTGGTTGCCCGACGAGGAAAATTGTGTGCGCATTACTCAGGTCAACATTGATAACGCCGACGGCGAGGACGCCAAATGGTTGCTGACATTGGAGGAGGAAACGGCAGCGGCGGCGGGCAAATTTTATGGCAATGGCGCATCAATTAAGACAGTTGAATTGGACAGAAATGTTTGTTTTTTCTTGCATTGGCATCATTATATTACAGTCCGATACCCGGAACGATATTTTTTCGACCTGAGTCTAAAATTCTCAATTGCCTGACCCGAACTCGAATTTTTCCCGGGTTTATCATTACTTATTAGTATTTATTACTATTGGGTCGTCACGTTTGTATTTTTTGCTTTATCTCTCTCTGTACCTTTTTTGTGCTCTCTCGTCTTCTACTCATCCTGTTCTTTTTAGTGCTCTCTCGTTTTCTACTCGAACGCCCGGCACCAACTCTTCGTCAATGGCAAACTGTTGTGCACGAAGGTGCTGAGTTTCTGTTGTACCAAAGAATTCCTTGTGCTGGTTTTCTGGGGCGAGGGTTACAGTCTGTTCTGTTTGCCGATCGATTGGGTGCTCAAATTTGTTATGAGCGGCGACAAACAATTGATCACTGAAACTTTTGCATGTCCTCGCACAGGTGAGAAACAAACATTATTCACATTCATATGGATTTACCAATTACCCAGGCCGTATCCATGATTTGGATCGTGTGTACGTGGTACCTGTGGCCTTGGGGTACCGGTACCCAAATCTTTTCACTAGTCCATTATTCACATAGAAAAGAATTTTTGGCTCATGGGATGTAATCCGGCGTGGCACCCCCCGAATGAGAAAATAACGCAATCTTCTTACGGCACCACTGGGGATTTTTTGTGGTAAATGATATAAACAATGTCTTGATTACATCAAAAGGGGACCTTCTCATATCAGTACAAATTTTTCGTGTATTTACAATGCCAATTAAGGTCGAAAAGTTGAATGGGGTGCTGAAGTGATCACCAACGAACCGAATGGGACCCGAGTGTGGCTTCAACTGCCGAGAGGTGAGGCATTCATTGATTGGCCTCAAAATGGGCCTTATTTTACAATCTATTGTACTACATTTAATCATTTGACTATGTTTAAAGGCAACTTGGAGGTGGTCCATCCGCGCCCCATTCTCCTTGAACGCCTTAAGTGTTGGTTGGATGCCCGGGAATGGTGCAAAGCGTTTTTTGAGATGCGTCGTCATCGCGTAGACCTAAATTTGCTGTACGATCACAATCCGAAAGTGTGTGCCTCTTTTTTTGTCTTTTTCTCTTGGTGTCCCCTCCCCTCTCCTAAATAAAATAGCAACGCTTATAGGCGTTCAACGACAGCATTGAACAGTTTGTCGCCCAAATCAACGACGTCGAGTCGCTGAGCGTTTTTCTGACCTCCCTTAAAGACATGGACACCACACTGCGAATGTTTGCCCCATTTTATCCGGAACGGCAGCAACAACAACTGAGAGACTCTGACTTCTCCATTATAAACAAATTCAAAAAGGTATCTTTGTAACCTTATAATTATTTAAATTTAATGGGAGAGGATTTGTGTTGTAAATGCATAGGTGAGCAAGGGGGGGGGGAGTCACTCGTACGGGATTAGAGGGAGGTCTCTGTAAAAATTTTCAAGAGTAAAAAAGATTTTTCTCACGCTTTGTCCTCATTTTTCCCATACGAAGACCACTAAAATCCAATTTTTTTTTCTCATTTCTGACTTCTTTCGTAAAAATTTTTGCCTTTGAGCGGGGTGGGGATTGCCTTCCCCCTTTTCTTGGCATCCGGTCTCATCAAATTTGTTTCAGCAAATTCAGCAGTTCAAGCAGGCGGGCAAAGTGAATGACATTTGTGAACGAATTCGTAGCCATTTACTGGGACTAAATGATGAGGACACGGACCGTTTCACGCGACTTTATCCCATCATTTTATGCAGCTACGCCCTGGAGACGCCGAACCGCGTTCCTGCCGCTTTAGCCAACATGTGCACACAAATAACCAAAAGTGAGACACCTTTGCGGACGGCCGACTAAGCTTTTTTACGGGCTTCATAAAAAATTGGCTGCCTTACCAGAAAAAGCTTTATTAACCAGAAAACATGTCGCTTGTTTGCAAATGTCAAAGGTATAACCAATGATGGGTCGGGTGTTAGTTTTTTCAAATGTCAAAGGTATAACCAATGATGGGTCGGGTGTTAGTTTTTTCAAATGTCAAAGGTATAACCAATGATGGGTCGGGTGTTAGTTTTTTTTTCTTTTGCTTTCCTTACCTTTTCGAGTTTTATATTACCATTATTTAGTGAGCACAAATGAGGAGGAGCAGTTCCATTTGATTCGCCAATGGATTAAGCATTTGAGCCATCTGGTTCGTTGCTTTTTTTTTTTTTTTTTTTTTTTTTTTTTTTTTTTTTTTTTTTTTTTTTTTTTTTTTTTTTTTTTTTGCGTTTATTTGGCCTTATGCGATTTCGCCACTTTTTATAGGCCTCGGAAAGTCTCCTTTTTAAAGAAGCGCTGAAGACATACGACTTGGAAATTGCTCTGCGGGTTGGCCAGTCGACAAATCTTGTCGTGTTTTGTCCAACTAAAATTTTTTACTTTCTTTCATAAATTCCGTTTAGGACCCGCAAGAATATCGTCCGGTGTTAAATGATCTCAGACAGAAAACGCCTCCAGCATACCAAAAGTACGCGATATTATGGGGGCATAACCCCAAGCCTGGGTTGGATACTCCAGAAACAGATATTGTAGATGTTTATTACATCTTGGTTTTTTTGACGCTTTCGTTTACGTCATACGTTATAATAACAATAATACTTTCCGTAGATATCACATCCATTTGTATTTGGAAGAGTGGCATTCTGCATTGGAACACATTGCCATGTTGGCACAGATGGAAGGAGAGGGCGATGATGGTGATGTTGCCGAGAATATCGTTGTGGACGACGGAGACGGAGCAGCGAAGTCATCGACTCCATATTTGGACGAGTGCCTTAAACTGGTCAGTCATCTCAGTTAAATAATGACGATAGGGATTTTAAATCAACTCACTATCCAAAAACAAACTATTCCCGGAAAAATTTCCCTTTGCTCCTTTTTTTGCAGATCAGTCAGAACATACTACTTCAACCGTCTGCTCTGAAGTTGTTCTGCGGAAGACCTCACTACAAAGTTTGGAGGGGAGGGGGGCTGACTTGTGAGCGAAAAAACGTTTACACTAAGTTTTTTAAAGAAAATCTGTGAAATAGCGGCCAAGGAACTGGAAAAGAAAGACCGGTTCAGAGAAGCGGCGATTTTGCACGAAAAAGCGTCGGACTTTGCGGCGGCATTGCAATGCCATTTAAAAATGTTAAATTTCTTGGACTATTGCCGTTTGTCCAAACTGCAGCCACAGAGCGACGAGAAAACGAAGAACGAATTGCGCAAAATGGGCACCCAAATGATGAGTAAGAATGACTATTTGGCGGCTGTCGAAGTGTTTTCGTATCTTGGCAAACAGGTGGGCATATAAATTTATATATTCGGGCCCCCAGTCAATATTATAGGGCCTGATAAAATGCAGACGGTTTAGACACTTTCCCAGTCTTTGGCGCCATTCTTCCATTTTTAGGACAATTTTGAGAAGATCTTGGAGTGCTATGAGAAGGCAAATGCGTGGAATAAACTGAGCACTTTTGTGGCAGAGAATCGGCATTCTATTCACGGTAAGTTCGCTTTTTTGTTATTCATTCGGTATTAGTGTTCGGGGAGGAGGCTGACCAGGTAAAGACGTTCCTAGGACAAAACTTAATCCAGCTAGTCTTTTTTTCTGGTCATATTAGTCTTTCATGTTTTAAAAACAAATTTTTTTTCCAAGCAAAAATGCCGCGTTAACTTAGGTATTTTCAACCGTGTCCAAGTGCTCCTGTCGACGCGCTGTGCGCAGATCCATGAACAGGTTGACGGCTGGCGGGACACGATCGCCAAACACACAAAGCGACTAGACATACTCCGTGAGGAAAAGAGGGAAAAGATTGCGCGGATGGCACAGGGCAAACAGGCGGACGGCGACGGGGACGACAAATTGGACGCGTTCAGCGAATCTTCCATGACTTCCTCTTCCTTTTCGGGCACCACTTTTGCGTTTAGCAGCAGCAATACGAACGACACGCGTTCCTGTCGGAGCGGGAAACTACACAAAATGGAGCGCAAAAAGTTGACTATCAAAGAGGGCAGTCGGTGGGAGGACCACGCACTTTTGGTCGCCCTGCACGAAATCCATCAACGCATTGATGCCCAACAAGGTCTCTGCTTTTATTTGCTGGCTATATGACATGGAGGAGAAAGTATACAGTATTTGTGTCTGGGGAGATACCGGTTGGTGATGTACTGGGTACTTCAATTCATGCATCCCCATCCGACTCGCATTATTTTCATAAGAGTCCAGACAGCGAGATGACCCAGCATATATTATACCAAAATAAACGAATGGGAAAAATGAGCACGAATCGGGGATGTAAGGAAGGTAAACTGTAGTGATGCGCGAGCCGAATTTTTGCATCACCCATTATCTGTTTTTTTTTCTCAGATGAGTTGGTCGAACTGCTGCCCGCGCTGCTTTCCATGGACCTCGTGGAGAGGGCAAGTCGTTTGCAGAAAGAAATGCTCATTTTTCTCGCATGCGTTGAGGATAACCAAAGCAGGATTTGGCCTACCCATTTGGAGGCGTGGCATCTTCCGGGTCCACTCGCGGAATTGGTGAGGAGATTTCAATTAATTAGGTACAGACAAACCCGTATCCAGAGGGGGGGGGGGGGCCGAAATGGAAAAAAAAATTGTCCTGCTCCATTTTTACTTGTCTTATTCAGTATCCCGAGGCGCCATTAACGCCTTCTGAAATGCCCAGAAAAATTGAGCTCACCAGTATACTTGTCTCCCCAAAAATGCGTCCGACGGGCGCCGAATGGAAATTGGCGGTCATCGAATGAATGAGAAAAAGAACAAAAAACTTTTACTTTTGGTTGTTACTTATTGCACATTATTGTTTTGTATTGTTTTGTTGACTTTTATTGCATCATTTGGCCTTTTTTATTCCTCAGCATTTTGCTACATTAGTTAAACGATAAAATATAAGGTCAAATCTAAATTGTTTTTTTGTTCGGCCAAAAAGCCCGACATTTTCCGTTCCATTTATTATAAATTTGTTAAATTTACACTTATTATAGGCATACGATTTGACCAAATGGCGGGTTCCAACGGTTTCAGTGCCCTCCTCTCCCTTCTGGTCATGCTCAGCTGCATCATCATCGGCCAGACGTTCAAGGCGGTGTTGGCCAACTCACGACAGGGCAATTTGGTCGCTGGAGGTCGGTCAACCGAGTTTCAGAAGGTCATTTTGAGCCTCGAGACTTTCCTGAATTTTTGTCCTAAAATCCCTTAATCCAAGCCTGTCCATCCATTCTCAGTGTGTTTGTTTAGAATATGCCTGGGATAAATATAGTAAATGTTATAAAAAGAAACCAATGTCTGAAAGCGGATTTTTTCTACTTTCCTTTTTTTCCGTCAGTGTTGGGTTCGTTGGTGTTCGCCTTCTCGCTGACCGCCATCTCCAACCTGAAAATGGCCAGTGCCGGCGCGTTGGCTAAGTGTGGACTGTTCGAATGTGGCGTCGCGCTGCTCGTCGGCGTCCTCTCCTCCGCCTCCATCCATCGAATTTCAATAACTTTGTGTGTGCTGTTTTCCGCCGTTCTGCTCTTCTTCCTCGTTGGCATCTCGCACAAACGGTACGGCGCTCCGGGCGATTTGGCTCCGGCGGGCATGGCAACCTCGGCGGCGGGAGGAGGAGGCAAAAAGAAGAAGTGAATAGAGAATGACAAAATCAAACCATTATTTCAACTGTTGACAAAATCAACAATTATTTCAAGTGTATTTTTTAAATTTTAATTATATTTCTAAAAGCTATGCGGTGGGATTTTTTTTTTAAATTCAGTGCCTTTTCCTTGGCATATTAAAATGTTTTTTTTGGTTACATTCCGCTAATGTTAATTCGTTTTTATTTGGTTATTCGCCTTGCACGTTTTTATTGCTTGCATATGCTAAACTTATTGTTCTCCGTTTTTCTTTACTTTTTCGCAGTGTTAAATTGCGCATTTACTGCCATCGAAATTCCCATCGATCAGCGACAGAATGGCGATGCTGACATCGCACTGATAGATGTGCCAAATGTTCTGAAAGGAAGCGACAATGATAATGAAGAGTGAGTGTGTGTGCCATGCCACCATCAAAAGTTGGTCCGATGTCTTTTGACCCTTTTAAGAAACGTTGTTTTATAAGCATTCGGGTCTTGGTCTGTAATGGGCAAATATACAACGAATTCATGGACAGTGATTTTTTCAAAAAATGGGGCAACAACTTTTTGTGAATTTTGCTTCATTTTCAGCAGTTGTTCTCCGCCTGACGCCTCGTTTTGTGCCCGGAATACCGCTCTCTCTGCGCAGTGTTTGAAATGCGATTTCCCCGTCGACTGCGCGTTTGGTGTCCAAATTTTTGTCAATTGTAGTCCCGTGTCGTCAGTGTCCACCAACACAAACAACAAATGTGACAATGACTTTGCTGGCGGCACCATTGTTCGTCTACCCGCAAAATGTCGTTTCTGTTGGCAACTTGAGCCCAGCGAAATTATGTGCGATGAGACGAGGAACTGTTCTACCAACGATTTGGCATTGCACCTCACCAAGTGTAGGGCCAAGACGAGCGTACTCTGTGCTGGACGTAGGCACTTCTTCAAAAATGTTCGGTGCGTTTGTTCGTTACGATTTGGAAAATTGATCTTTATGCAATGTTCTTTAAACCGAGCCCGGACTCTTCAAGATTCAAATCTTAATTTAGTTCATTCAAAATAATTTTGTTTTACGGCGTACATTCCTGCACTTTTTCGGTATTTAGAGGTGTCTGACTCGCGCAGACTAACTTTAAGACTGTCTATAATTTGGCAGTCGCCCATTGTTAAAGACTCACACGGCATTTTTTTTTGTGCTTGTCAAGATGCCATTGGACGAGTGGGCACAGTTGGGGCAAGGCGCTGTTTCTCTCAGTCACCCTCGGCGGTTTCGGCGTGGACAGGTGAAGAAGCAAAATGATACCACATTAATTAGTCGGATATATTTAAATCGCTCTTATTTTGCCACACAGGTTCTACTTGGGCCATTGGAAAAGTGCCATTGGAAAACTGTAAGTGATTTCTGGCGCGAGGGCGCATGCATTTTCAATCACCGTAATGGTCGGTCCTGAATTTTAAGGTTCTCTTTTGGCGGCCTCGGCGTGTGGACTCTGCTCGACATTGTGCTAATTGCCGTTGGGTACATTCGGCCAGCCGATGAGTCTCTATACATTTAGAAGAAAAAGACAACAAATTTATTTGATTATTTTGCATTTTTATAATTCCTTTTTATCCCATTAAATTCTATATTTGTTTTTCTGAATGTATAAATTTTTTTTGTGTTAATTTCTGGACAAAGTTCTTCCATATTTTATTATCGTTTAAGCAACATGTTTCCTGGATTCGCTTCAAACAGCGGTTCTCAACCCTTGTTAAAATGCTTTAATTATCCATTGCCGCAAAACTAACGGCGACCGGTCCGAATGTATCTTTTTTTGATTGCTGAATCGTACCAAAAAATGCCTTCAAATTCAACCCAATAGACTCTAAAGCTAACCCTAACCGATCGAACCCAGGCATACGCAATTTAATCAAAGAATGGCACCCAATGGACTTAATTCGCTCGGTCCAATCACATTTTTGTGGGCCGCCATTCGACAGATGGACCATTTTTATGTGCATATGATACTACAACATATTGAAGACAAATAACAACTTGACCATTGCCTACAAAATGTATATACAGACAATAAACACATCGAAATGCATACAGACAGATACGAAATGGTGAGATAGATTAGACATCGAACATTATACACACATATTTACATATATATACAACAGCAAAAGAGGTGATCATTGATCAATTATCCGATCATCGGCCCGCCTACGCGACGCAAATCCACCCACTTATCATATCATCATCGTCCACGCACACGGCCCATCGCGTCAAAAGCAGCAGCAGTAGTACGACGATCACTGGAAGACGTCGCAGGTCCTTGGGCAATCCACTCCAAGTTGGCACAGTCGAAGATATTCTGAATGAGGATGATACATCCGGAAAGCAGCGCTAAATGAGTCCCACCGGACGATTGGTCGGTTCGAATGTTAACAGAGCGTCGATGGCATTACGGCACTGCTTTTTGAGGCCCATCCGCGGCGGGTATTTGTAGAAGCGCCTTCGCTGGGAGTCCACAATGAGCTCGTTGTTCATGTCTTCTCGAAACGGCATTGTGTTGGTCAACATGATGAAGCCGGTGACGCCCAATGACCTTAAAAGGAGAAAAATGAGTGATGATAATAAGTGGTCACAAAGTCTGCCGACCAAACGTCCGCTTTGAAAATGTCGTATGCGGTTCCACGCAGTATCTCCGGCGCTGAGTACGATCTTGATCCGCAGAAGGTTAAAGACAGATTGGTGCTCTGCAAAAACGGACAATTCATTTTTCGGTTGATTTGTCGTCGTCAATTTCAAGCAGCAGCCACCCACCTGCTTGCAAAAGCCGTAGTCAATCACTTTGACGATGCCGCCCTCACTGATGAGAATGTTCTCCAACTTCAAGTCTCTGTGTGCGATGCCTTTGCTGTGCAAATAAATGAGCGCGTCAATGAGTTGAAGCATCCATTTGTGACAATTCATTTCGCTGATTGGGCCCCATTTCTGCACATAGCTAAGCTAAAAATGGGAGGAGTTTTCGTTACAGCCAACAAAATATTTAATCTCATTATTACCATATCACCGCCAGTGACCAATTCCATTATTTCGAATTGGTAGCCGCCCCACACAAAGTCCTTGTACAAATACACGTGGTTCACATGGTCCAATTGTCGCCAGATGTCCAGCTCACGTGGCAGAAACTTTCGCTTGAACTCCGCCGAAACGTGTTCCAAGTCGATGATTTTGATGGCAAAATTGCGTTGCGAGTCTTTGAAGTAGCCTACAATTGGAATGGGATTGATTGAAAATCAGATCAGTGAGTACATATATTGATCAGGATAGAATGATCATTGATTATATACAGTCCTCGCTCGCCTTTGTACACTTTGCTGTAATGTCCGCTGCCGAGTCGGAAGTCGCTGGCGGAGAATTGGAAGCCAAAATGTGCCAAAATGGAGCGAGCGGAGTGGCGACGAGGCGTTTGCTGTCGCTGTAGTGGCTGATGAGTTTGCAGCATTGGCAGGCGGCTAAATTTGAGCAAAAAAATGGAATAAAAAATTAGCAACAAAAAATTGAATAAAACTTACATAATGTTCGTTTTTTGATGTATGCGAGCGAATAAGAAATATGTATATGGGGAATGAGAAGATTTGGAAATTTGCTGGTCCTTTTATATGCGTTTTATTCATTGAAATTTTATTTATATTTTTTTTTTGCTATGATTTCAGTTTTTTTGTCGAATTTCGTATGGAAAATTTGGTAAGGCTCTCATTTACGACATCCATTTTGCCCAATTCCGAATCCCGGACTCAAATTCGAACAAAAGTTCAAATATTCATAAAAAACATGTTTTAAGGGGTTTCCTGGACCGCTGATCATGAATACGACATCCATTTTGCCAAATTCCGAACCCAGGACTCAAATTCGAACAAAAGTCGAAAATGCAAATTTTCATAAAATCATCATTTCCAGCTTTTTTTTGCTCCGCCGAACAAAATGAACCAAGTTTTGCAGAATGAATTACGTTTATCATTGTTTTCATTGGTTCGAAAGATACAACATCAAATAGCGAGTGAGTGATATATACAATTAAATGACAAGTGACTGATATATACAACAATTAAATGGCAAGTGACTGATATATACAACAATTAAATGGCGAAATGAGATCAATGCCCGTTCACGGCTCGGTCATC
>JAKKIK010000246.1:0-38453 GCA_024500135.1 Heterodera carotae
TGGACGACCGGGACCGGGACTTGACTTTTTTTGAAAACCGAGACCGGGACCGGGACCTGAAAAAACCGGGATTTCCCGGCCCGGTCCCGGTCCCGCTCAACTCTATAATTTACCATATTCCCTAAAATAATAGCCCATGGAAGCTCTTTTTCAAGCCCTCTAAAAAGGGGGCTTTATTTGAGGGGAGGGGCTTAATTTAGGGATTATGTACGGTATGCACATAATGAATTAATAATAATCATTTTTAAACATTTAAAATTAAAGCAAAAAAAAATGTTTGAAAGAATGGATGAAGAGTTACAGTCAATATGTAGTTTGAAAAAAAATTATTTGTGAAAAAACAATGGCATTCCTAAAACACTTATTTTCACCAACAAAAATATAATTAAAAATTCAAAAAGAAATAAGTCTAAAAGACCAATTTAATTATTTTTTTTTGCATAAATAGGCATTTTAAATTCATGGCAAATTTCGTAAAAAAAAATGTGAGAGTATGTGATGAAATTGTTGTCATTGCTTAAATGAAAGTCCTAGGAATGGATAATTTTTCATAATCGATCACCCAACCCTAAAAATTAGAAAATCGGTGGCAAAAAAAAGAAATTTTTATTTTATTACTAGAACCCTTCCCGACATTTTTGGATTTTGGGGTCATGATTTTGGGATTGTCACCCAACTCCAATTACAAAAAATTTTTGCAGTCCCTTAAATATGTGCCTTCGACGGAACCCCTATTGTTTAAATTTTTTTGGCCAAGCCTAAGCCTAGAGGCATTGAGACGGATATGAAAATGCCTCTCAAAGTTTTGCCACTTTTGTGAGGCTCACATAAACATTGCCCTCATCATTATTATCATCATCGTCATCATTATTGATGTTCTGCTGCTGTTGCTCATCCTCCTCCTCCTTGACGATGCCAATGCCGCCATTATTCTTTTGGCACGCCGCCAAATCGTTGGCACTTCCAATGAAAAATTCGGAGGTCGAATCATGACGCAATTTGGCTGCAGCAGCATTTTTCTAAATTTCGGAGGGCTTTAAATTTTGTGCCAGATTTGGCATTTGGATTGGTTTTTTTTAATTGCTTTTTGGATAAATTTTTGTATAAATGATTATGGATTTTTATTTGCATGAAAAAAAAAGAATTTTTGGTTTGTTTTTTGAACTACCGTATTCTTCACCAATATCGGCGGTGATCCTACAGTAACGGCGCCAACGGATGGAATTGAAGACACTTTGCGCAAGCGCTGTTTTGCCGCTTTTTTCAGCCGCTGACTCAATGTTTTGGCACCTGTTCAACAATAATTATAAATTAAAATGTTTAAAACGGTTATTTTTTTTTAAATTTCTAATTGAAATTAAGTTACCGTAATTCTGAAATAAGCCCCCGGGGCTCTATTTTCAACCCTCCTCAAAAGGAGGGCTTTATTTCAGGGAGGTCCTACTTCGGGGGGGGGGGGGTCTCTACTTCAGTGGAGACACTATACTCCAATCCCTCCCAAAGGAGGGGCTTTATTTCAAGGGGGGCTTTATTTCAGGGAGGGTTTAATTTGGTAATTAAGGTAAATAAATTAATTAATTAAAAAAAATTATGCATTCTTACGCCGAGACTCCACCACGGATGGGCCTTTTTTGTGCACAATTTCACTGCTTTGTTGCCCGTCGTTCGACGATGAAAAGTCGTCGTCGCCCACGGCGACGCCCCGACGAAAGCGCCGACGGCAAAAAATGGTCAAAATTCGGAGCACAAAAACGATCACCTTATTGTGGCTCGAAATTATACTGGACTTGGAATTATTTTGATATTTTTATTAAAATTTTAATAACGATAATTAGAGAGCGGAAAACCGGATCAACCAATTAATTGATCATTTTATCGGTATTGAAATTTATCGATATTTCTTCGAATTCATCATCCAATTAATTGGTCAGTTTATCGGTATTTTGATTATTGATCCTTAATTGACCAATTAATTAATTAATTAAATTATGGTCCAATTAATTAATTGTTCGATCAATTAATTGTTTTATCCGATCTCTAAAAATAATAATAATAATATTGACAAAATTGTGCCTCAAAAAGCGTCAAAATACTTGCACCCAGCCAAAGGCCCGCTTGGCCACCAACATCGGACACAAAATTGACAAACTGAAACATATATGCACATAGAGGGTAAGCAAATTAAAAAAAAATAAATAAATTAAATGAAAATTTTTTTAATTAGGTAAGGCCCCCTAAATTTAAAAGTTTGAAAATTCTCTCACCATGTACGACTCACTTTCGGACAACACTTCATGGGACATTTGTTCATAATAAATTTCCAATAAAACGGCGGATTCCCTGTGCGGCGTGGAAAAATTTAATTTTAAAAACCATTGTTTTCAGTATTATATAAAATAAAAAAAATAAAAAATTGTTCCTGCAATTTAAACTAATTTATATTTAAAATTTTATGTTTTTGTATAAAAAATACGCATTAAATTCATGGCAAATTGCTTTTGCACTTGAACAGCTTGAGGAAGATGCTTTGAAAGCTTCAGGAGTTAAACGAGCAGAAGAGAAAGTTGGGGTGTACAAATCTGAATAATTATTATTTGATGTTTATTGTAATATTATTAACCAAGATGGAACACGGACGGATTATTGTCCGGACACGGATTTATACGGAGCGATTTTTTTAAAAATAAAATCACACTGTTTTTGTTTTTGTGAGCACCCCTAACAATTAAGCTGAACTAAAGATGAAAGGGTGGTGGTCACGGATACGGACAATCCGAGGACGGATTCGGATTATCCTGAACGGATAGATAATGAATTTTAGAGCTAAATTGATCGATCATTTAGACCCCCCCGGCATGGTCTGAATACGCCCTTGGTGACCACCAGGGTTGTTCCGGGTCGAGAAAAATATCGGCTCAGGTTTCGGATAACCCGAACAATCCTGGTAACCACCCCTGCTATATATGGCACAATTTTTTACCATGTTGGCACGGATGCTTGCAAAAGCATTGTTGGGCACGCGTGAATTTGCTGCTCTCCACGAGCAAACAGTTGCGCGAAAGTGCGTCTAAGCTGTTGCACACCTTAAAAATATTAATAATTTTTTTTATTGATAAAAAAAATTTAAACCATAAAAATTAAGAAATTTTGAATTTTGTATAAAATTTTATTGTCATGTCACTTTTGTGTAATTATTTGGCGACGGATAGCGCGGGTCGGCACAGCCACAGCGGAGGATGATTTGATTCTAAAAAATTGTCAATTATATTTTTATAAATTTTGTGCCAATTTAATGCCAAAATTTTTGTAAAAATGTGCCATTTAATGCCATCATGATGCCACCTGATAACAGCTTTTGTAGCAGCCTTCCGGCTCATATTTGTAGTCCTTGTAGATGTACCAATTGGGCAACGGATGGTCCGGCATCAGACATTCGCCCTCCGGTATTGGCAGTCGAGTGACTTTTCGCTGTAAAAATTATCAATTAAAAAAAGGTGGCATTTTTTTTTTTTTTTGCTTGCCAATCCGATGCCAAACGATGACAGCATATTGGTTGGCTAAAAAAACATTAAAAACAAAAAAAACATACATTCCTACGTTATAACTAGAGATGGAATAAAACAATTAATTGACCAATAAAATCAATAATTGAGTCAATAAACTAATCAATTAATTGTTTGAAGAAAACAGATAAAGCATCAATAAATTTCAATATCAATAATTGATCAATTAATTGGTTGACCCGGTTGTCCGGTATCTAATTATAAGAG
Source organism: Heterodera carotae (assembly GCA_024500135.1). Taxonomy (NCBI): domain Eukaryota; kingdom Metazoa; phylum Nematoda; class Chromadorea; order Rhabditida; family Heteroderidae; genus Heterodera; species Heterodera carotae. Next base: position 3,771 of record JAKKIK010000246.1, read on the forward strand.
GCTCTACATATTTACAATCCCCCCCCCCCCTTTCTCAAAAAGAAGGGGCTTTATCTGAGGGAACTCTATTAGAGGGTTATTAGAGTGGGTGCTTTAATAGTAGTTCTTTTATTTTTTTACCCCACTAAAAGAGGGGCTTTACTTAATAAATTAACATTGATTTTTAAATATTTAATTTAAGACAAAAACAATTAAAATTAAAATTATTTATCAAATTTTAATTGAATTAATTGCTTTTTTAATCGCCAACCGCGCTGTATCCAAACGCGTCCGGGAACGGATGCTCATCCTGGCTGTGAATTGCGATGCGCACACCGGCCGATTGGGTGGTGGGCAAATAATCGGATGTGTTGATATGGACCAGCAGACGAAGGCCTTGAAATTTTAGTGCCTATTTTTGAGCCTCCCATTCCCCCTGGGGGGCTTTATTAAAGATCGGCTTTGTGTTTCAACAACCTCTCTCGAAGGGGCTTTAATAATGGGGGGCTCCAGTACTATGGTAGGGTAAAGAGGGAGGAGGTACTATAGGAGGGACAAGAGTGGATACTTCATATGAGGATATAAGGAGGGGAGTACTATAGGAGGGCATATGAGGGGGGGTACTATAGGAGGGTGTGGGAGGGGGTACTATAGGAGGGTATGGGAGGGGGTACTATAGGAGGGTATGGGAGGGGGTACTATAGGAGGGTATGGGAGGAAGTACTATAGGAGGGAGGCGTGGGAATACTATAGGAGGGAGGGGAGAGGGGGCTCTACTAGAGGAAAAAGTCGGACTTCTGAGCCAGCGGGGAGTACGCATAAAAAGGTAATTAATTGACATTTTACCATATGAAGGGCCTGCGCGACTGCTGCCCTGGAGCATGAAAATAAATTTGTAAATTTTAATTAATTTTAAAAAATTAACCAAAGGCTTTTCCCTGTTGGCATTAAAAGTGTAACAGTTGCCGAAGCCAGGGTCCACGTGAAGCTTAAAGTCTAGGAAAAAAATTTGCATTAATTTAATTATAAAGTTTAAAAATATAAGGCGCATTCGCATAATGGCACAAATTTGTGCAAAAATTATTTAAAAAGTATTACTATGTCATAATAGCCAATTTGGCCATCATTATTGTTAAAAAGTGCGCCCTACCATGCAAAAAATTTTAAAAGAAGGTAAAATAAAAATTTTTGGCCCAAGGACTCAACTCCAGCCAAGGGGGTGTCCACAAAAATGTGCCAACAAAAAACCCAATGAAAAATGCCAGATTTGTCGGCTAGCCCAACCATTTTGAATGTTGCATTGGTGGCCATTGAATGAGCACATCCGAATGAACTCACTGCGCCCGTATGAAAGCGCAATACGTCGTTCTGCAGGCAAACCGGCCATTGTAAGCACAAGCCTGCCGAAGGTGGTGGGAAAATAAAATTTTGTAAAATTTGTATTTGAATTTTCAGGGTCAAAAATGCATAAAATCGGCATTTAAATTTCATAAATTCTGATATAGGCATAAATATATAAATAGATGCCCTATTAAAATCGAGGGAATATTTGAAGCCCCCTCAAATTGAAGCCATTCCTTCTAATTGAAGCCCCCTCAAATTGAAGCCCCCTCTAATTGAAGCCATTCCCTCTAATTGAAACCACCCTTGTAATTGAAGCACCCTCTCTAATTGAAACCACTCCCTCTAATTGAAACCAACACGCTAAGCTAAAAAGATAGTTGGTGCACTTAATTCGACGTGAATATTTGCAGAAAAAAAATAAAGCATTTTCATAACAGTAGCGCATTCAACCTAATTTTTTGAAAAAAAAAATTCAGAAAGAAAAATTATTTTCCAATTTTTTATTTGATTAAAAAAAATTCACTTTTCGAGTGTTTTTGTTGTAATCGCAACTTCATCTGTCATATTTTCGTAGCCGAGCTCCTTCAGCTGGTCCAAAAAGTCCGATCGAAAAGGTGAACCTTAAAAAACCAAATAATTCTTTCAATAAATAGAAATTTAAATTCGGCGCCCACCTTCTTCCGGTATTACGCGCCCTCGGATTTCCCAAATCCGCTTCATCCTTTCGGGCCGTAACAAACAATAATTGATATTCTAAAATTAATTTGTTAATTAATTAATTATTGAATGTGCATTAAAATGTTGCAAATAATTATTCAAAAAAAACATTATTTACTTTTTGGCATAAACATGGTAATGGATTGGTGCCATTTGTGTCCGGCAAATTGCAGTAACCAATGTCTAAATATAATTAAAATCCCGGCGGAATTTTTTCGGACTTCCCGGTCCCGGATTTTGGGACAAATTAACAGGATCGGGAAACCTGGCAAACCGAGATTTTATGTCGCCATCCCGGTTTAAAAATAAAGAAAATTCGGCCAAAAACTTCAAATCAAATCCTTACCATTACAGTCCGGGCACATTGCCTCAATCCAACTCCTAATAATACAAAAAACAATTAATAATTAAGATATTTATATAATTCAATTTTTTATATTTTTACGCCTTGCTATAACAAGGCCACACTGATGAATCTTGACGATCGTAGTTGCAAATGCACAATGACACATTGTCCTCAATTTCAAACATTTAATAAACAATCAAAAATAATTTAAAATTGAATATTTTATAAACCAATAAAACCTTAATTTAAAAAAATTAATTTTACGCGAATTTGCACATTTTTACCTTTGGCACAGTGTCCAACTGGGCACAGTCCATTCGTCCAACACCGAAATAGCCCTCCAAACATGCACAGTCACTCATCACCGGCTCATATTGCACATAGCGAAAGCCACCTTAGCCACAAAATAAATAATCTGATAATTAAATCACTCGCCAATGCCAAAAACCTCAAAAAATGCTAAAATATTTGTGCAAAAATTCCTTACCCAAAAACGGTTCAAAACAGGGTTGCCACGGGGTGAAAAAAATACTGGGCATGGGTTTCGGGTCGGGTCGGTCGAAAAAAGTCCGGGTTTTCGGGTTAACAAAATACCGGGGTCGGGTCGGCTAAAAAAAAGCTCACAGGTTTTGGGTCGCCAAAAAGACAGGGTTTCGGGTAACCCGCGGCAACCCTGGTTGAAAAATATGAAAATTTTTATAAAAAAATTTACCCTGAATATTGCGCCGTTCACGCACTGCCGCTGTTTCGTCATAGTGTTGGTCCGCATGTTTTGAGTAGGTGACTGCCTGATGGAATGCTTCCAATGTCTAAAATTTAATAATTTAAATTTGTTTTAAATGATTTTAATTATGTTAAAAAATTTAAAAACAACAAATTTTGTACAAACTTCGCTTATTTCCGGCACACGCCGTGCCAATTCTCGTTTAAACGGGTTTAAATTGCACACCGTGATGGCCGGGAATGGCACATTGTCAAAGCGGAGCTGCAATTATTTTGAAAAATAAATGTGAACCATTAAAATTAGCGATTTTTCTCTAATAAAACAGCCCTCCATTAGAAGCCCCCTTATAATTGAAAACCCCACCCATTTGGAGGGTATCAAAAAATTTGACCCTCTTTTTCCTAAATGGTCCCTCTCACCCTCCTCCTGAATGGTGTCGAAAATAGACCCACGGGGGGTATTCTATTTTAGGAAAAAACGGTGATCTTGAAATTGTTTTTTCCCCAATTTTTTTAAACTTTTTCACATCGACCTGAACTGTGGTGATTTTGTCTTTGCGCCAATATTTTTCCAGCACACCGTGCACATTGTAACAAAAAATGCCAACTGATGCCAACGAAATGGCCATCCACATCCATTTGGCATACCATCGGGTGGCATGAGCGGCCTAATATTGGTAAATAAAATGAAGGATTTAAAAAAAAAATACAATTTTCGATATTAAAAAAAAATATTGTAAGCATCTGATAGATCGCTGGGCGCCTAAAAAGCTTAGGACAAGAAGCTTCCTTAAAAGAAGCGGCTATTGGGCCTGGTGGCTTAGTGGAGAAGGACTGTCTATGGGCTGGATAAAAGGTCGTGGGTTCAATTCCTACCTAGGGTTTACCATTTTGTTGATTTTTTACTATATTAAAAGTCCACAATAGTTAGAGATGCCAATTTAACGCAAGAAATGGCAAAAAATATCATAATTGTAGACCGGAAAAATGGACCAACAATTCAATTAATTGTTTTATTGGTCCAGCGCTGGTCATTAATCGGTTAATAACAATCAATCAATTGATTTTATTGAGCAATTAATTGTATTGTCCCGATCTCTATTAAATATGTACACTATTTTTAATATTGGCACCATCGGAATGCCATGGGCCGTTGTACGGGCGGCAAATCGAATGATTTCATAGCGCAACTCGTCCTCAGCAGCTGTTTTCATTGCATGGCCAACTGACTTCATACGAGCTTAACAAGTGAAAATTTAACCCTAAAAAGTACTTACAAATTTCTTTAATCCGTTTTTTAAAATAGTTATTAATTAATTTTCATTTCAAACATTTTAAAATAGTTATTAATTAATTTTCATTCTTAAACATTTTAAAATTAAAAAATAAAATTTTACAATTTAATTTCCTTTAATCAAACCTTTATGGTTATATAAATGGTAGAAATAAAGTTATAATTTTAACTAGCATTTTAAATTTAAAAATTTATTTTTTTAATTTTTGTTTTCTTAAATTTGTCACCTCCCAAATCGGCCATTGATGAGCTGCGATGTGCATTTGTCAAGCTGTGCTGTGCCGAATTGGATCCCAGGGCCAGGGTCGGCATGCTCACCTTTGGCCGCTGTTTTTGATAAATTAATTCGGCATCGGAGCGCTAAATTTCAAAAAAAAAACCATTTTTTAAATTAAAATCCATTGGTTTTCTATTAGGTATATTTTTTGAAATATTTTTTTTAGGATACCAAATATGGATAATTTTTTAATTAATTGCAGAATTACCGTACCTCCAAAAATAAAGTCACAGAGGCATTTATTTTTTGAAGCACCTCAAAAAGGGGGCCTCTTATTCAAGGGGTGACTCTATTCCAGGGCACTTTATTTTCGGGAGTACGGTAATTGCAAAAAAACTTACTCCAAAATGCTGCTCAGAGAGACTTCGTTTGAAAAAGCTTGAACGCTGTTGCTTTTGCATAATTAATAAAATAATACAAAACAATAATTTGGACAACTTTTTATAAATGCATTTATTTTTATTTTTTTACAAATACTTTATTTGTCAAAATTATCGTATTTTAACAAGTCATATATGACAAGTGATTAGCCCACAAAATTAGTTTTTTGGGTCAATGGCTTCTTGAAAAACAAGAAAAAAACAATTTCAAAAATTAATAACCACCCAAATTTTGGTGGCACAAAATGCCCATCATTTTGCTCCCCTTGGGCAACTCATTATTTTAAACATTTTTGGGCAGCCTAAATTTTGTACGAATGAATGGATGAATTGAAATGAAATGCCAATGATTGTTGTGTCTTTGCCGCCCCGTTGGGTGCCGTGCCGAAAAGTGCCGAGCCGAGACGACGCTGGAGGCGCGGGGGACATTGAAAATGAATGAAAATTTGGAAGAAAAAAAAACATTGGCTGGCCATAACCCGCCAAATTTTGGGGGCCCAAATAAATACTTCCACTCAGCATGGAAGAGACAGACGGACAGATGGATTGAATTTTTGGTTCAGTAATGTCGACGAAAAATTTGGCAAAAATTTTTGAAAGAAAATTCTATTTAAATAATAGCTTTGAGGGTTCCTTCTTGGGATAAAAATGTCGGGCGGAGATGGTTGGAGAACTCAAAAAAATTCGCCAACCCCTAGCTAAAACTCCCAAAAAATCATCCTACCTGGAGAAAATTTCAAAGGAAGATTTTGCATTTTTTTGATGGATTTTGATAAGAATCCAAAGCATTAAAAAACCAAGAGGGCCTATGTTATGTGCCAAAAAATGACCGCATTCAAAATTAATTAAAAAGAAATTTAGCAATATGTTAGTAGCGAAAATTTAAGCTTCAAGGGGGGGGGGTCAATTAGAGAGGATCTAGTATTTTTTTTCAATCCCACTCTGTGGGGGTGTTTATGTTGGAGGGGATACTTCAATTGTAGGGATGCTTCTATTAGAGTGAGGAATACGGTATTGTAAAAAGGTTATTAATAATTCTAGTGCATTGTCAAAATATTTGGCAGTTTGTACAAATAAATTTATTCGATAATTACGCTAATTCAAAATTTTCAAAAGAAAAAAAACATTTAAGTGTACAATGCGAATGAAGAAGAATATCAAATGGGTGGGGTTATAAATGAAATTTTGAATTTTTGATGAGTCAAAAATTCGTTGAAAGACAATGAATTTTGTACGAAAATTTTTTGTGAATTTTTTTTTTGTTCAACAGCCCCCCTCGGAGTCGGTCTCTTCCGCCTTCAGCTCCTCAACTCCAGCGCCACAGGACGAGGACGAATCGGCACCGCCGGTTGAGGACGCCGATAAATGTCTGCGAATTTAAATAAAGAATTCAAATAAAAAAAAATTAGGATCAATTACCGTAATTGCTCTAAAGAAAAGGGCCTCCACAATTTGAGGGGGGTTTCGAAAAATTAAGCCCCTGGGCTTCTATTATAGAAATACGGTAAGTAAGCTATAAGTTCGGCACGGTAACGGTAAAAAATTACCGAAAAGTTCGGTAATTACCGCGGTAACGGAAAAAAATCGGTAATTACCGCAGTAATTAGTAATTACTGCGGTAATTAACGATTTTTCGCGGTAATTACCGTTACCGGTTACCGAAAACCCCATTTGCCGAAACTAATAATAATCCGCATTGTCCTTTCATTTTTAAATATTTCTTTTTTTTTTTGCAATCATTTTTCCCATTAATCCCCGACCCCGAAGACCCGCAAAATCGTAAAAAAAATTTTACCTTCCAAATTGTTCGTCCACGGCGCAGATTGGCGCCGGCTGTTTGCAGATCAGGAATGGCACATAAAACATTTTGGAGCGCAACAGAACACCGGACACCGTTTGAAGCATTGGAAGCCTAAAATAAAAATCAATTTATTTTTATAATAATTTTAAAGCATTTTAATCGTCCGAAATTAACCAAAACCACTACCGTATTTCCTCCAATAGAACCACCTCCTCCAATAGAAGCACCCCACCTAATATAAGCATCCCCTAAGGGGGATTGAAAATTAGAAGCATTCCCTCCAAGCACCCCCTCTATTATAAGCACCCCCCTAAAAAGGGGTTGAAATTGAAGCATCCCTCTAATAGAGAACCCACTAGAGGGGGAAAGAAAAATAGAAGCATCGGCACTCTTAACATAAAGCTAATAAACATGCCATGTGAGTATGTCGGATAGCCGGGGGCCATGTTCGCATTGGCTCAAATGGATTTGCAATGCCTTCACAAACTGTTCCTGGATGAGGCCTACCTAAATTTAGCGGCATTTAAGAATGGATGGATGCCTTTCAGAGAAATTGATCGGTGGGGATAAGATTTGATCGGTCCGTTAGAAATGATCTGTGGTCAGTGGATCAGGATTTGGACGGTCCATCAAAAGTGACCGATGGATCAGAATTTGATAGGTTCGTCAAAAAAGATCGGTGGTCAATGTATCAGGATTAGATAGGTCCGTCAGAAATGATCGGTGGATCAAGATTAGATCGGTTCGCCAAAAATGATCGGTCGGTGGATCGTGATTTGATCGATCAGCAGAATTGACTCAAGGTTGACCTTGGGTCAATCTCTAATGCCTATTTCAAATGGCAAAAATGGCATTGGCATTTTTTGCCCACCTTATACACATAATGTTCATGGAGACGGCCACCAATGCCACCACCAGCAGAAGCAGCCGAGGCGGCCGCGGACGCTGCCGAAGGCGGCGGCGGAGGCGGCGGTGCCATCGACGCATTTGGCGTCATTGAGAATGGGTCCAACTCTATTGAGAAGCGGTAGAAAAATTTGATAAGAATCGAGCCATTTTTAGTATAGCCCCACCCCTCTAATAAAGCCCCCTTTTTTGGGTTGCGGTTGAAAAATGACTCATACCATATTCCTATATTCGAGCCCCTTTTAGTAGAGCCCCCCCCTCTAATAAAGCCCCCTTTTTTGGGGGCGGTTGAAAAATGACTCATACCATATTCCTATATTCGAGCCCCTTTTTAGTAGTGCCCCCTATAATAAAGGCCCTTTTTTGGGGGCGGTTAAAAAAGGACTCATATCAAATTCCTATATTTGAGACCCTTTTTAGTAAAGCCCCCCCCCCTCTAATAAAGCCCCCTTTTTTGGGAGCGGTTAAAAATGAGCCCATACCATATTTCTATATTCGATCCTCTTTTTCATAGGGCCTAAAGCCCTTCCGGGGCTTAAAATACTGTACAAATCATAAATTACCATGCCCTGCGGGGCCACAGTGTAAAATGGTAATTGCCTTCAAGCACACATAGGCCTCCAACGTGATGCGCAAGTTGGCAAAGGCATGGTAAAGCGTTGTAAATTTTTGCACGAGCGCACCCGCCTCCCTGGGGAAGAAATTAATTAATTTAAAATAAGAAATTTAATTAAATTTTAAATTTCCATGCCCTAAGGCAATTCTAAAACTCACTTGGCCACGTGTTCAATGGGAATTTGTTTGTCCATCAGTGCGGAAAGGCGTTGCTGTAACAGTGCCAAATTGTGCTGGGCATCCGTTTCCGACATGGAATCCGTCGCTGAAATAATTAATTAAATTTAAATTTTATATTATAAATTAGTGTCCATTGTATAATCGCGAAATAGTCATTATGGTATAAAATCACAAAATATATACATATATATGGTTTAATAATTAATACAAATTTTATTAATTTTATTCAAAAAAAAAAAAAAGCTAAAAGCTCCAAAAAGGGCTCAAATTGGTTACTAAATCATTTAAATCTAATTCTAAATAAATTCAAGCATTTATTAATAAAATTCAATATGATAAATTGATTAAGATTAAAAAAAATAAAAAATATATATTTTAAAATTGGGTAAGAATTAAAAAGCTAAGGCGGTCGTCCTTAGACATATTTTTTCATGGTCCTTTTTTTGCATTTTTAAAGTTTCTTTTCCAAAAAGTCAAAATAAGACATAAAAATATGGGATATATTCCAAAAAAAAAAAAATTAAAAATTAAATTTAAAAACGAATACTTACAAAATATACATTTATTCGCATCATTGTTTGTAGTTGAACAATGAGCAAAGAAGCAGGTTGACAACAGAACCTGTACAAAATTAATTAATTAAGAACAAATAAAAATGTAATAAAAAATAAATATAAAAAATTAAAAATGTAATAAAAAATAAATATAAAAAATTAAAAATGCTCGCCAATTCGGCCCATCGATGGGTGAGCAAATAAGTGTGCACTTCGACAGGCAATTCTGCATAAAATGGCAACAATTTGGTCCATTCCACCAATTGTTCCACAATTTCATCGCCAATCTATGGGCGAAAAAAATTAAAAATAAATTTATATATATTTATTCAAATGAATCACCGATAACCCTTCAGGGGGAAAGAATGGCGGGGATCAGAGAAATTGTCTGGGATGGCATATCCAGGAGGGGGATAATGCCCCCAATTCAGTAGGGGTGTCCACAGACACGCATTTAAAAATACGTAATACCCATAGGTTCTCAGATCCGTGTCTTGAAAATCGCTATCCTTATCCGAGAATAATCCGCGGATATCCGCTGGCGCAATCCTGGCCTTAATATCCATGTCCTCAAAATCGTTATCCGTATCCTACAAAATTGCCCATGTCCGTAGACACTCCGTCCAAATATGGCGGGGATCTTGGTCGAAGGATGGTCGGGAGTAATTAAAATGATTTATTTCATTTTATTGTTTATTTTTCTGTTTTAAAATGTTTTACGTGCGAAAGGCGTTCACCAGCTGAAGTTTCAGTATTTTGAATTTGAAGTCCACGCAAATTGATCAGATCCGGTAACCGATCAATTTCGACCAATTTCTGTAGGAATTTCAACAAATTATAATTTAAAATATTGTACAAAGAAAGCGGAGGAATCAAAAAATAAATAAAAATAACTTACCGAATTAATAATCTCCTACCCCCCTCGATGAAAATTTTTGAATGAAAGGTCTTTTTTTAACGAATCCCCAACCCAAATCGGATAAATAGTCCAAAATTTCAATCGCTTTATCACGGGGCTTAAATGGATATGCCCCATATTGATGATCAACAAGCCCGAAACCCTCGGAAACATTTTTTAATTGAAAATTTGAGGTTTTCTTAAAAACTTCAAGGGGTGACAAACATTCGGAAAGTACCGAAAAATCTCAAATTTTAAAATTAAATTATCCCAATTCGTCATTACCTGTATCAAATTTTTGCGCACCGGCTGCTGCTGATGATGATAATGCTCAGCTGCATGTGTTGGTGGTGGTGGCCCGGCTGTTTTTGTTGTGCTCGTCAAATGCGGCTGTTTCCGTGGCGGCGATTCGCCGCCGCCGCCGGCGTCGTCGTCGTCCGCCAATTCGATGGCGGTTGTCCGTCCCAATTTTGGCGGCTTTTCTGAAAATTTTTTTAAATTTCAATTACCCAATTTTTAAATTTTTATTGGCACACCCAAAATTGTTGTTGTTGTTGTTGCAGCCGGTGACGGTGATGACTTTGATGATGATGAGATGGAGGAAGAGGAATTTGAACAGTCGGCGCCGGGTGGTGACGATTTTGTCGCCGCCCCGGGCGTCGTTGTTGTGCCGTTGTCAATGAGTGTACTGGTTGCTGCCGAAGTGTTCATAATGCTGTCTTCGTCGTCGTGGTCAATTTGTTGGAGGGCGGCACTTGGCTGAAAATTAAATAATAAAAACTAGGGTAGGTTGGGACCGGAAATTTCGAGAAAACCCGGAACCAAATTTTTTTTCAGTTAAAACCCGGGAAAATCAGCGAAAACCGGGACATCCCAGTAAAAAACCCGGGAAATCCCTGTAGAAAAACCGGGACTAGTCCCGACCCTGACCTACCCAATAAAAAGCCGATTTTAATTACTGAAAATTATGTTTAAAGAGTATATAAAAAATTTAATTGAATTTCATTCAAAAATGCCAACGGACCAATTAAACGAATCTATTTGTTTTGCAATTTAAATGCTTTGACATTTAATGAGGCAAAATTTTGTGTATCGGTGTCATATTACTTCGGCATTTTTTTTTTGCAAGCTAAAATTTCATTTTTTTGCATGAAAATGTTTGTATAAATGCTGAAACTATTAAAAATAAATAAGGCATTTTTAAATGCCTTATTTTTAAATACATTTTGTGAAGTGCCGTCAATTATGCTGCACAAATGTTGTGGTGAAGTTGTGGAATTTGTGGGTAAAGAGCAACAATTTGAGGACGACAATTTGCGATGTTTAAGCTAAATAATTCAAAAATAAAATAAGAATAAATTTTATTTATATCCGTTTTTTATTTATATTAAAAAAAGATATTAGAAAAAAATATTGCAAATTTATGTTGACTATTTATTACACTGTTTCGCTTGCATACGCCGGCGATAACTTTACAACAAAAAGCATTTTTTTCACGACATTATTACTATTTTTAAATGGGAAAAATTGAAAAAAAAATATTGTAAAGAAAAGTAAAATCTGATCGGTGGTGATCATTGATCAGAGAGGAGTAACACCACATTTAAGCATAGGTATACTGTCGAAAATTTTGCGTTAGGGTTTCTCCCCGAACCCGGATGAACCCTCGCACCTCCCCTAATTTGATAAGAATTCAAATTTGGGTTGGTTTGTTGGCGAATTGTTACAGGTGTTTGTGTATTTGTTGAACAAGCCATGGAGCAATTTTTGTAAATCCCCCACTCCCCCCCCCCCCCCCAAAGATTTCAATGATATGAAAATTGGAGCAAAAAATTTAAAAAGAAATGAAATGAAATTAAATTTAAAAAGAGCGAGCGCCTCAAGACGAGAAAAATAAAAAATGAGCGCCGTCCTGACGCTGCTTTTGCTGCTGCTACTACTACTCATGCACTAGAAAAATTAGGAGCCCTTCGGGGGATGAAAATCGCCCACTTCTCTCTCTCTCTCGCTCTCTCTGTCTCTCTCCCCGGCTGCCCCTGCCGAAAATGGGGTCAGTCAGCCGACGACGGGACGGGTCGTCGTGGTCAGCCGGAATTAGAGAGATTGGATGGGGGGCGCGAGTGGGCGGGAGAGAGAGAGAGGGGCCGGGCGGGGGGAGGGGGCGGGGGGGGGTGCCATTTTTGGAGGAGAGACGCGGAACTGTCCGAATGAGAATGGACAGACGACGCGACAGACGGGGGGGGGGGCAGTAACGGGGACGGATATCCCCGCCTGGGGCATTCATTCAGTGGCTGGGGGGAAGGGGTGGGTGAAGAACGGGATTTGTCAGCCCGGAGGCGATGAAAATAGGGCGTAATCTATTTTTAAAGTAAAATAAATTTATAAATAAAAATTATAGTTAAATAATTTGAAATGGAAAAATAATTATTTTACCCACTTTGTACATATTGTAAATTGCCGACCCGTTGCGGCCACCTGGCATTCGGTCTTCGCGCACCGCCTCCAGCACCATTCCCAAAATTAAAAATTTTATTTAAAAAAAATTCTATTTAATTTTTTTTGTACCTTCCTTTAGACACTTCTGGAAACGACAAAATTGGCACCTGATAATTGAAAAAAAAACTTTTTTAATTTCAAAAAGGCTTGGTTTTAAAAAAGTTTCTCAGAGTTTTACAGGCCCGATTAACCAAAATAGTACTGCGATCGCCACTCCCCCGGCACTGGTCCCGTTTTTTAAGCAAAGTTGCTCAGAAGCGATATTCCCGAGAAATCACGATTTTCGTCCGTTATGCCTGATCGTTACTCCAAAAATCCTGTTCCCGGGCTTTTCAAAATTCTGATAACTATTTTTTTTGTTGGCACTGGCACACACCGATTTCGTTGCTCTTTTGTCATTGGACAATTGCCCACAACGACGTTCTGCTGCTGCTTTTGTTGTTGTTCCACTGCATCAACCACAAAATTGGCTGCTGCTGCGCAACATGTGTAAATTCGTTTGTTTTGCACAGTTCGCTTCAAAATTGGACATTATGGTCAAAGGTCCTTTGAGACAATTGAAACAATGATTGGACAAAGTGCCGACAGCTCAGTACGGCACCAAAAAACTCAGAATGGCACTAATGCACCGTGTGTTGCTTCGGGTTGAGAAAAATTGGATTAGAATTTAGGGTCGGGCATTCGAGAAAATTCGGGTTGATAAAAACCCCGTTTCGGGCATCGGGCTCCAACATTGGCACAAATAGCACCGTTTAAACCCTTCAACCTAAAATTTGGTGGGTGTATTGGTGACGCGATTTATTGTGATGGTGTGACAAATTCTTCTCTGGGTTTTTGTGCCATACTGAATAAGTGGCGGACTGAGTGCCGGACTGTACTGAATAAGTGCCGGACTGAGTCGTCCGGCGCTTTCGCTGCATTCGTAAATTTATGGCCTCAATTTAACCAGGCGAAAAATAACAACCACATGCAAAACACTGACCTTGAAGAAGCCTTTGCAGCTGAAATATTTGAATAAAAATAGACAAATTAGAAAATAAAAAATAATAAATTTAAATGTAGGTAAATAAGGATTTAAAAAAAGGACAATAATTAATCGGGAATTTCGCTAAAAACCGGGACTTGGAAAAATCGGGACCATGTCCAGAAATGGGGAGGAGGAGCAGGGCAAGCAGCATGCTTTACACACACACTGTGCTCCGCCGCACTTTAAACAAAAAGTACACACAATTTTAAAGACAGAAATATGGCAACAAATTTGTGGCGAAACGCCCACTCGCTGGCGTTGCTGGCGGCGTGGTTGCGCAGTGCGCCGCACCCATTTTCAAATGGTCGCCGGCGGCGACAACGACGACGACAAAATCAAAATGTCCCCGCCCCTCCGGTCAAAATTTTGTACAGCCGTTGTTGCGGGCGAGCACAATTGGTGTGCACAACTGCTGTTGCTGGGAATGGCCTTCACGGCGACCGACTGACGCGGCGTCGTCGTCGCGCGGGTCGCGCCGCGCGGCGGGGACAGCACTCGCGCACCGGTGGCGCCGACAGCCACAAAAGCGAACCGCCGTCGCCGCTGCCGCCGCCAATTCTGGGTCAAGTCAGTACATGACCCAAATTGTTGGGGCTGGCACCCCTTTTGGGGTATTTAAAACCTGTCACACAATTGCCCGAAGTGGCACCTGAGACAGTCTCTTAGCCCCAGCAACAGTCCGTCACTCGCCCCCTCCCCCCGGGGTTTATTGGGTGTGAAAAATAACAAAATTTTGCCGGCTTATTCCTTGACCCTTGAGCAACCCTGATAAGTATGTATTCATTTTGATGGACACAGAACGAAAATGAATATATATATATACCGTAATTCCTATATTAAATCCCCCCTGTGGTAGAGCCCCCCTGCAATAAAGCCCCCCTTTTGAGGAGGGTTGAAAAATAGTGCCCGGGGGCTTTAATACAGGAATTACGGTATGCCTATGCAAATTGTTTGGCACGCGCAGCAGCATCGCCCACATGCTTATTTTAGCGCATTTAAATTTCAAATTTTGCCTCAGGCGCTTTAAGTTATAAAAATTTTAATTTAAAAAAAAGTATTAAAATAGCCAGGGAACAGCAGCATTGAAACAGGCAAACTAGTGCAACAGAGAGAATGAATGAACAAAATAGAAATTTGCCAATCAATTCTCGGGTGGGGTATATTTGGGAGGTTTCGTTCTCATCAGTCGGTGCCAGCCTTCCAACCCCTCAGGGGGATGGGGATTTTGTTGTTTTCGGCACACGAAAAGGGCCATAGAAACAAATGTAGACAGAGAGAGAAAATGTAGACATGAGAGAGAGGAGAGAGAGACGAGCATTGTGGGAGGGCAAAGATTGGTGAGAGAGCAAAGAGTAGGGAGAAAAGGGAAATATTTGGCATGACGGCAAAAGAAAGAGGAAATGAGGAGAGAGAGAGGTGGAAGAAAAATAGCAGAATGATAGAGGAAAAAGAGAAATAGTACATGAAATTGAGGGAAAAGAAAAGTAATAATAGTCAAAATACAAAGATCAAAATGTCTAACGGTCAAAATGACTGACAAAAAAAAACGGACAAAGTGCCTAACAAGCCAAAAATGGTCAAAATGCCTAACGGCCTAAATGCCTTATGGGCAAAATGCCTAAAGAGAACAGCAAGACAATGAATGAATGAGAGAGGGCATCAGAGAAAATTGAAAAAAATATGTAAATTAGGCCCCCAAATTGTTGCAAAATTTTTATTCAAAATCAATATGAACGGAAGATAAAGAAGAGATTTTTGGAGAATTTTAGACGTTGAGAAAAAGTTTTTTTGTTTGGATCCGAAGATAAAAGAGAGGGGAAAGGATTAATGTGGGATTTGGGCGATTTTTGAGGGGAGAGCACCGGCGGGCATCTGGCGGCCAGAAGGAAGAAATTGTTGTGATTTATTGGTTCCTTTTTGGAAATGTTCACTAAATTTAACGATTTTTATCGAAATTTACTATTTTGCATATTTTTCAAATTAGAAATAAATTATTTAAATACATTTAATAAAGTTTTTTAATAAAATGAAAATGTTTAAATAATTTGAAATTAATTACCTAAATTTAATAAGCAAATTCTTCTTGTTGAAATTTGTGTTTTTGTTTAATTTTATGGCAAATTTTTTCAAGAAATTTAATTCTTTTTAATTTAGGGTTTCTCCCCGATTTCCCGGCATTTTTGCCCCGAAATGTCGGGGCGAAATCCAATTTTAATTGAAATGGCACACGGCTAACAAAGGAACACTTTACAATGAATTTTCATAAATTTTCAAACGAAATGCCTTCGAAATTTTGTGTCCATCCAACCGAAATGGACGGCGGCGGTTGGTCGGTTGGTGGATGGTTGTTGGTTGGTAGGAGGTCTCCGGGTCAAGGCCAATTGGAGTGCGAATAATAAAATTGGGACGAAAATTTTGAGCGGCTGAGGGGGAGAGAGACAAATTTAAATTGGAACAGATTTTCAAATCTTTTACAATTTTAAAATAGGTCAAAAAATTATAGGGCCTTCTGTTCTAGGTAAAGTTTAAATAATTCCATGTATCGAAGCGATTTTTTTAGGTTTTTTGAAAATCATCAATAAAAAATTATTTTTGGCCAATTTGGCTACCGATCCGAGTTGTCGACTGCAGTGTATAACTTGCTTCAAACTTAACGGTTTTGGTCGACCAAAATACCGAATTAATCAACAAAAGTGCAAAAAATTATGGATAAAAAAAAATGAAAAATCCCAAAAATGGTCAATTTTTGGCCCATTTTGGACATATCTTTTTTGGGAAATACGTCCAATCATCTCTAAGCTTGTGCTTAATCATATGTAGTAGATATTAAATTTTGCTGTTGCCATTTGAGCGCGGACAGCAGAGCGCACGCGCGCGGTTAAAAAAAACATCAGCAAACAAATCAAAGCGGCCCAAAAAAAAACTATACCTTAATCCCCCATTATTTAGTTACCACCTTATATGGTGATGACCAACCGACCTTGAGGGGGGAGGGATGGCTTGAGGGGAGGATTTTTTTTGGGGGGGGGGATGATGGGTATATGTACATTTTTTGTATATCCCCCGACCCAGCACTGCCCAATCCATCCAAAAAAAAAAAAAAAATGATTGACGGTGGAAGGACGGGAGGGGTGACGGAGTAAAGTTCAACCGGGGCATGGGGGACGCTGTAGGGGATACAGTAATGCGAAAAAACTGCGGGAAAAAAAACGCAATATCGGGACCATGAAAAGGAGAGGCAATGGAAAACAAACACCAAACGAGAGAAATGGTGAAAATTTGAATACTGTATTTCCTTGAAATAAAGCCCCCCCCTCCCCCTCATAAAATCGAGCCCCCTCTTTGGAGGGGAGAGTGGTAAAATATGGCATCGGGGGGGCTTTATTTTAAGAATACAGTACAAACGAGAGAAATGGTGAAAATAGACTATATTGCCTTGAAATAAAGCCCCCTCCCCCCTCCCCCTCATGAAATAGAGCCCCTTCTTTGGAGGGGAGAGTGGTAAAATATGGCATCGGGGGACGGGGGCTTTATTTTAAGGATACAGTATAAATTTGTTTTCGAGAGATTTATACGGTAATTTTAAAAAACTCACCCTTCACACGTGTAAATGCCGTAGTGGAGCCCGCTGGCATGGTCTTGGCAAATTGCGCATGTGCCCGGGTCGGCGGCACTGGCACAATGTGGTGAAGCCTTAAAACAAATTTGGCCATAAAAAATTATTTAAATGAAGAATATGCTAATAAACAAATTTTCGACAAAAAAGTTTTCATTCCCGACATTTTTTAGAATGCTTCATTAATCCCGAAAATTTGGTCGAGGTTTTTTAAGCGCCGAACCCCGACATTCTTGTCCCCGATCGTCAGGTCTGAATCCGAATCTTTTTACCATTGCTTTGTTGCTGTTGGTGTTATTGTGCCATTCCAGCCGTGGCCTCTCAGAAAATGTTGTAATCGGCTACAAAAGTGTGATTTTATTTTTAAAAAATAATAACTATTAAATGCCATATTTAATAAAATCCCCATGAAATCCCTCCCCCTCCCCTTGAGGTGATGGAAATAATTGTACATAAATACAATAATAATTAATGTTTAAATCTACAATTTGAAATTAATTTAAATTACGCCATAGTGCCGAATCCATGCATATTTCAGCTCCAGCTCGGCCTCGTCCATGACGAGCTGTTTCTTGGCTGGGATCATAATAACGTCGCCGCTGTTCAAATTTGTCGCCGTTGTGCAGTTGGACTGGCTAAAAAAAATTTGTATTTATTCCAGGCTTTTGTACCGGAATTTCGTGGGTTTTCTCTAGCTTACCGATTAAAAAACCGGGAAACCCAAAATCACGGGTTTTTCCCATATTCCCGATTCTGCTGAACCCTAACAAATAGAATATGCTGAATTCGATTAAAATGCCGTTTAGGGCATGGGTTGATTGAACCTATTAAAAGAGACAGCCAAACTGTGCCCTCCTCTGGTAGCTCAGTGGAATAACCGTTACCCCTAGCGTGGGTTCGATGCCCCCCAGACATGGGGCCTATTTTAAGTGTGCCATATTTCCGATTTAATCCTTGAATATGCCAGAACTTGGTTTTAATTGATTAATTGATCCATGACATTTCCTGACATATACATGATTTATTTATAATCCAATTAAAATAATGCCCCAGGGATTGTCATAATTAGCATTAAAAATTGACATTGCCGCCATTGTAGTGCCTCGTTGTTGCCTCGGGCGTTTTTGTGCCGTCGTCGCCTTATCACTACCGACGACAGCAGCAGCAGTAGAGCGTTGTTGCCGTCTTTTTGCACCGGCGCCGGCGGCACTTTGCCTCCGGTGATGCGCAACTTTTGGCTGCTGTTGCTGCGCAACATTACAATTGCCATCATTGACATTGTTATTGTTGTTGATGTCCACATTAGTGCCGTTGTTGTTGTTGTTGATCATTGGCGGTGGCATGATCGTGCCAAGAAAATTTGGCACGCAAGAAAATTGTTGCTGCTGCTGCTGGTGGAGCCAAAATAGCAGTGAATAGCGTTGCACAGCAGCAGAGGTAGTCGCAGCAGCATCATCATCCACACGCTAAACAAAGTGATCAAAATCAATCAATATGTGTTTGGTGATCGGGATTATTTAGGTCGGGAATGTTATCCGACAATCGAGTCTAAAGTGATCAAAGTTGTGCCGTACTCGAGAATCAAGACCGAGATTTGACTCCGAGATTCGAGACCGCCAATTCAGCCGAGACCAAGACTTATCTTCTCGAGATCGCGACTTACCCCAAGACTTGATAGAGCCTCCCCTGATGTAAAGCCACCCCCCTGAAATAAAGTCCCCCCCCTTTTGAGAGGGGTTGGAATATAGAGCCCCCGGGGGCTTTATATTAAGAATTACGGTATTGTACACACCAAATTTTCCAAAATCCTGGGAAACGGTCGGATTGGCATCGGTCGCGCAATGCCATCAATGTCATCGTCTTGGTCCATTTTTTGATCGTCGGAATTGTTGTTGTTGTCGCTTGCCAATGATGCCGATGCCGTACGATGTTCAACAATGACCGGTGTTCGGAACACGACATTGGCATCGGCGGTTGAATGTTGCTGCTCATTGACTGATGTCAGCATTTTTACATGCAAATTTTGCTGAAAAACATTTTCAAATTAACGCATACTTTGATCTGACCGACGGCGGGTGGGTGTTGAACCAATGGCATCAATTGAAATAATTAAACCACTACCACTGAGCCATGTTTAGGGGGGAAAACGTATTTTAATGATCAGATTGCACTAATGAGAGCTTATACCATCAGAATAAGTATATATACAATTATAGCACTGCTAAGAAATGACGCCAAAAAATGATCAGAATCACCCATTCCTGAGAAAATCTGATCAGTAAAGTGCAAAATATTGCTGATTAGTGTCTAATCAAAACGAACAATAACGCGCTACGGATCAAAAAACCAAAAGTGATCTGAATCAGTCATTCCTGAGACAATCTGATCAGTAAGTGCAAAAATATTGCTGATCAGTGTCTAAATCAAAATGATCAAAAAAGTGATCTCTGAACATTTTCTGATTCAAAATGGGACTCGCAGTGTAAACACAGAAGTGACAACGCAGAAGGTTAAGTGTATTAAATTTTCGCCAAGAAATTATTTTTGATAGATAATTTTCTTTTTAAAAAAATCTTGCAAAATTTGTGCCTTTTTTTTGCCTGTGTTTGCACCCGTGCAAAAGTGAAACTTTGGGCGGACATTTTGAACGAAGAATTGGAGGGGGGGACAGCGAATAAATATGAAGCGCCGCGGGGCGAGAGGAAATGGCCTTTCCCTCTCGCGGGGGGGGGGGGCAGGCGCGAAAGGAAGGCCTTGAAAAAAGCCATCCCCAATTTTCCGGCAATTTGTAGCGCAATGCCCAAACACACACACTATTTTTGAGAGCCATTTATTTACCCCGGGGGGCAGTCGGTAGCCATAACATGGAATCTCAACCCCATTCACGGGAATTACACGTGACAAATGAATGGTCGTCGGCATAATTTGAAATTTTGACGCGTGCCATCCTCGTGTTTTTGACCTGGGGTGACCACGGTCGGGCACAATTTATCAAATCGGAGAGTCCGTCTATATCCACTATCCAATTTCCGCAAAAATCCTTATCCGTCGTCCGTATCCGGGGTGATGCGTGAAAGGGCCTCAAGATGAGTGTGTCCGTCCAATTTCTCAAAAATTATCCATCCGTAACGGATATCTGGACAATCCACGGATATCTGCGCACTGTCCGTTTCCGTGTTTTTGATCAATGATTCGAACAATAAGAAATATTAAAAAAAGTGTCGGGGGCACACCGGGGATGACTGACGAGGCAAAGACTTTCGGGGGTTCGGGGTTAGGGGAAAAAAAATCCTAAAAATATCATCTGGTCGGAAAGTGACGACTTTTAAACCCTAAATGCCAAAAAAAAAGTTAAAACGTCGAAAAAGCGCAATGTCGGTAGGGATTAGGGAACGATACCCGAGAATAGGGTTTGCCAGACGCATTCCGTTATACCTCGTCGTCGAGACTGAAATCGAGAGCCCATCCATCCCCTTGGGGCGGACGGAAAGAGACACAATTTTGTCTCAACTATTCGGCTTTGAAATTAATTCAAAAATATATCTTTATTTTATTTAAAATCATTTTTATCTCATTTATATACATATATATATATGTATATAATAAAGAATAAAGTAAAATTTGATCGACAAATTTTGTGTTTTTATCGCAACATTTTTATGCCAGCAAAAAAGTTTGGCGCCCCCAGCGGCGGCGGCGGCGCCCAATTCTTTACGGTTTAAATTAATTTGCCCCCGGGCGGAGGAGGAGCCACTTTTGTCCAAGGTCAAATAAATTTGGCCCTCATAAAAAAATAAGAAATAAAAACATTTTTGTCCCTGTTTCTCTTCTGTTTGATTACATTACATTATGGGCACAGCAAATTGCACAATTATGGACAAAAATGAAATTGCGAAAAAATGGAATAATAATAAAAATAATTTCGTCTAATAACCACTTAATTATTTTTCAATTTAAAATGAATTTAAAATTTTCACTAAGGTTTGAAAATTTAGCATAAAAAATATCGTACTGCAGATAGATCTCATCGGTCCCGAAATAAGATAATTGCAGGCCAAAAATGCCTAATAAGATTTTGGGTTTAAAAAAAAAAGAAATTTTGGGTTTTTTGACGCTTAATCTTAGCATTTTATGAACAACAAAGTGTTAGCAACACCGTCAACAATTTTTTGAGCAATTTGAAGGCGTGAAAAAAATCAAAATTTTGCACGAAAATTTAGGATTAAAATAGTGAAATTCCGAAAATAAACGAAAGAAGAACTGTTCATTCATTTTCAAAAATTACATTTCAAATTCTATTTCCCATTGAAGCCCATAAATATTTTCTGAAAAATTAAGATTCTGAAATTGAGAAGATGGCGGGAAAAAAATTTTGGAATTTTTTTTTTCAAAAAAATGATTGTGTAACATTAGAAAATGAAGTCGAGCAAGGTCAAATCATCATTTAGAATCAAATGATCTACAGGGAAATTGGACGGTGCAGAATTTTTCTTACAAATTAGGATAAAAAGTGGGGGAAAAATGAATTCTTGGGGCATAAAATTTTTCTTTAATCAAAATTTTAAATTTAGAAAAATTGAATTTTTTTTTGCCAAAATTTGAAGCATACACATGCAAAAAAGATGTAGTGATGAGCCAAAAAATGTGCTCTCCACCTACTATCACCACGCGCATTTGAAAGTGAAGGGAATTAAATGCGCCGCTGGCGCTTCAATTCAAGGTCACCCCCCCCCCTTTCTCAAATCATTTCCATTCATTTGCCATCCCCAAAAAAAATTCACGCGAATTTTTGTTGTTAAACATTGGGTGGAACTTATATTATATATATACACATACCGATATATATTACATATTTATGTAATAATTTATACATAGGTATATTAATAATAACCCCAGCATTGAAAACAAAAATTTAAAGAATTTTTGGCGCAGAATTTTTGGATAAATTCAGACAGATTCGAAACCGCTTGGTAGGGTCGGGTTAGTTTGGGCCCTGCCGTCTGGGCCCCGAGATGTTGGGGGCCCCGGACGTTTGAGCCCCAAAAAATGATAATTTTTACAAGCCTAAGACTAAGTTTAACCTAGCCTTTTATCGGCATCATTTTTTGGGGCGCCCAAACGGCGGGGCCTAAAACCAAGAACCCGGCACGGTCACCCAAAACCCGAAAATGCCAGGTTTCCAGGTAAAATCTCTGACCGGATATCGGGTTCAGAGGTCGGGCGGAGAAGGTGCCCGATAATGTCGGGGCATCGGCAGTGCTTAATCCTATCAAAAAAATTTTAATAAATCCAACCTGCTTCTAATGCTGTTTTCGGCGGAATGGTGGCCACTATTTATAAATGATAGATGCGCGCCCGGCACGTTGCGTCGTATTGCCCCGGGGGTTGTGCCGCCGTAATTTTTTGTTGGCACAAATTTTGTTTGTGATTTCAAATAATTGTTTATTTCAAATACATTTCAACAACGCCCAAATTTGGAATTTGGAATGTGTGTGTGTGTGTCCTCTGCTGCCCCGGGCGGACGGATGACGAGATTCACTTTCGGCGCCGCGCGGGTTGTGTGGGGTTCGTTGAGAAAGGGAATGAATGGATGTGAACTTTTGTGGCGAATGTGCGAGTGGGGCTGGGTGGGTTGGGCAAAAGCGCCAACGGCGATTTCCCCCATGCCCGCCCCCCCCCTTCGCCCATAGCCCCTCCGGTGGCGCGGTCCGCCCGATTTTGGGGGTGAAGAGCGCCGTGAGCGGGTGGTGGTGGTAGGGAGAATCTTCACTTTTCTTCTCTGTGTGTGTGTGCCCCTTGCCCCCTCCGGCGCACGACCAATTCAACGACGAACAAATTTTAGGGGGGGGAGGGGGGCGCGGCTGACTGCAGCCAGCTGCTGCTGATGAATTTTTGGGGGGGGGGGGGGAGATGGGGGATGAGCGGTTGCGCAGCGCCCATGTAAAAGCGCCGGAGGGGGCAGGAAGAGGAAGAGTCGCGCCCATTCAACTCATTTCATTCCTTCCTCACTCTTTCCCTCCTCCCCCCCCCCTCCACCCATTCATCCGTTGGAAGTAAGAAGAGGATGATCATGGTGAAAAGAGTTCATCCCTCCGTCCATCCCTCCCCCCCCCTAATCCATGCGCTCGGGAAGCGAAGAGTTGTTCCATCGCGCACCCTACCCTCTCCATCCATAAAACGAACCCACGCTTGACCTCCTCCTCCTCTGCTCCCCCAAAAGTGCTCCTCTCTCTTTCAGTGGCACACAAATTTCCCCTCTGGCGAAATGGGGGGGGGGGGAGCGATGGGCGGCTGTCAGGAAGGAGATGTGTGCGAGGCAGGCGGCTGGCTGTTTGTGATGTATGATCATATAGCAAGCCGATTGGGGGGAGCGCAGCGAAAAGTTCACATCCCTTCCCCTCCCCCTCCATCATGCCCTCAAATTCGTTCACACATTCTCTCATCCATTCATTGTTCTTCCTTCCCCTTCCCTCTTTCCTTCGCTTTTCCCCCCAGGGGGGCACATGGGGGGAAGGGAAGGAGGATAAGAGGGAAAATGCACGCCGCCAGCGCACATCCCCGCCAAAATTGTGCAATTTGCACAAAAGGGCGGCTGCCGGCGGCTGACCTGCAATGATGCGCAATTGCGCCCCCCCCCGCCTTGGGGGACATGGGGAAGGGAATTGTGACCCGAATTTGGTGAACATGTCCCCCTTCAGCGACTCGGGGAGAAAGAGCCATTCCCCTCCCATTCACTCTCTAAAGGAATGGGGGAGGGGAAGATTTCTACGCCGTCCCCTCTGCCTCTTCGCCTCCCTCCCCTCCCCCTCCCCGCCCCCGCCTCTCTCCTCCTTCTCCCGCCGCTCGCGCACCCCTTGAAAAGCAGGTGAAAGAGTTGTAGATGGGGGGGGGGGGGGGGGGATGAATGATGATGACCCAACCGACATAAAACTTTCGAATCGGATGCCCGGGGGCGGAGGGGGTCAAATTTGGGGTGGGAATTTCAAAATTTTTTCTTTATGCGAATGTGTGACTTGGGGGGACTTTCGAGTTTTAAAAAGCGAAACGACCCAAAATATAGTAGCCAAAACAGCGACTTTAACAATTACTCTGCCAACGATATGGAAATGTAAGAACTAAGTGCCACATGAGTTTTTTGTTTTTTTTAATCTTTATACCTACTAATTTACGAATTTAATTTAGCTTAAATTTTGTTTTAAATGCCAATTTTAAAATTTTTTGTCAACAAATTGTTCATTTAACAAAATTCAACAAATCCCTTACCCACCAAATAATGGAAGCCGCCCCTGCTGGCTTTTCCCCCATTGACCCCGATTAGTTTCGTCGAGCCGGGGTCAGAGAGAAGCGGGGGATTGACCCCAATTTGCCATTGAACGATGACACTGCGACAAAAATGAATGCGGCTGCGAATCCGCGCGCGCGTCCGCCAGCGCCACTCACTCTCAAGATGCCCTCATTTTTGGAGGAAAAGCATTGAAAAAAAGGGCGGAAAGAACATTCATTCGGTCATGACCCATAAATGGAAGAGAAGCCGATTTTCACGGCGTGAAAACTGTTACAAAAATTTAATACAAAAAAGACATCGCCATTTAAATGAATTTTTATTTTAAATTTTAATAACCTTTACTTTATTAGGACTCTAAATTAGCCCTTTGCCGACATTTAAAACAATTATAATAGATCAAAATTAAATTTAAAAAAAAACTCAATTTTAAATGTTTATACAAAAAAGATATTATTTTAAGAAATTTAGAATATATACAAAATAAAAAATAAAATCAAAAATATGTACAATTCAATTCAATCCATTTTAAAAATCATGCTTGTGTTACATCGTTAATCAAGGTGCCAACGCTGCTCTGAAATTAAAGTGATTTTTCAGACCGGGACCAGGAAGGATTTCAGGACCGAGCGGAACTGATATTTCAGGACTAACCTGGACCGAGACTTCAGGATTGACCGGGACTAAGATTTGAAGATTGACCGGTACCGGAATTCAGGATCGAGCGGAACTGAACCGAGATTTCAGGATTGACCGGGACTGAGATTTCAAGATTGGCCGTTACCGGAATTCAGAATCGAGCAGGACTGACATTCCAGGATTTACTGGGACCTTCCCGTTTTGATCCCGGATCCCGTACGGCGATTTGTTCTATCAAGTTTTACCTGGGGCAATGCCCGCAGCACCGAAACGCGCTTATGCGGTGCCGTGTTGCCCGCTGCTGTTGGTGCTGCCGCTGCTGCAGGGCGCCGGTGCCTACTGAGCAAACTGTCCGATGTTGTTTGTCTCCTCAACGTCATGGAGACGGTCACATTGCTGGCGGAGGGCCACAGTACGGTTACCGTATCCCTTTAAAAAAATGCAACAAAAATCATTTTTAAATCCGTGGCAAGAAAAAAAGAATCAATTGGTGCCAAGGATTTTTGCCAATAGGATCAGAATGGCACAGCACCGTTGGTTTGATCAGTCCGGGTAGGGCCACAGTACGGTCACCGTATCCTTTTGAGCAATGCAACAAAAACCATTTTAAATCCGTGGGAAGGAATCAAATGTGCCAATGGGTTTTTTTCCCCCTTGGGATCAGAATGGCACCCCGATGGTTTGATCAGTTCGGGCACCATTTATGATGTAAGCAAAGAGTGATCGATCAATCACACTGATCACTAAGCTTTCCTTTTTTTGATCATTCAATTATTTTGATACTTTTGTTTGATTATCGGGGTGGAAGGGATTAAACTCCTCTCTCCAGATTTTTGGCTCGGTTCGTATGATTCCCTAAATCATAATTTTTGCGATCACCTCATTTCTCTGTTCATTGCTGCATAAAATATCCAATTCCCAGCACTGTTCAGGTAAGGCAAAAAGCTACAAAAAAATTTGTATTTACATAAATACAAAAAAAAATAAATAAAAATTTAATTTAATTTTTGCTCGCCTCGATGCCATTCGAATGTTTCGTGAAAATTCGGTGTCTAACGCTTTTGGCATCTGAGACAATTGAAAGTATTCAATGATTGGGATGAGGACAAAAACCCTGAAAAAATTTTTTTTTGTAAAAAAAACCTTTTTAAGACAAATTTAACCCACCAAAATGGGCCCCAACAAATCATATGGAAGCCAACAACGCGCAGAACGGAACGCACCACGTTGGTAAAACAAGCGGTCACAAACATTCCTTGGCCTGGGGACAATAAAATAAAATAAAAAATCAGGGGGACCGGTTTTTTGGGTACCGTATTCTACAATACCGAATTGAGATGGCCTACAGTATTTTCTGTCCGATAAAGCCTCCCCTAGGCCATGGATTAACAATTAGAGATCGGACGAGAACGGGATTCTGCAAGAAATTTCCTGGTATGCCGTTACTATTTTTTAAATTGTCGGAATCGGGATCTCGGTAAAACCCGACTTTGAATTTTTAATCCCGGTCCATTTCGATATATCTATTTCCGTTTTTTTTAACTTCCGGTCTCTATCAAGATAAATGTGTAAGTACACTTTTTAGATGACGTCTTTTAGATCCATGGATTTCTACAAAATCCACGGCTTAAAATCGCATAATACCACAGACAACATTTATTATGTTTGATACCTCTCGGCCAACATTCAAAATTGGCGCTTGCTTTGCGCAAATGTTGGATTAGGAAAAAATAGCACAGTGAAATGAACAGCAACGGAAGCACAAAGCCGAGCACGAACATGTAACAGATGAAGAAGGACATCACTGAATATAAAATTATTGTTTAAAATTATAAAAAAATGAAATTCCGTTTCCGATCGTCTTTAAATGATTAAGAAAAAGATTTTTAAATGGAATTAATTAATTCAAATTGTCAAATTGAAAAAAGGACCCGGCCATGATCTGGCAAATTGAAACCGCAAATCCGATCGTTTTTAAATGATTGAAAAAAAAATTTAATGGAATTAATTCATTCAAATTTTTGGTGAAATTAAAAAAGGCAACTTGCCATGATCTGACAAATTTAAACCGCAAATTCCGATCGTTTTTAAATGATTGAAAAAAAGTATTTAAAACGCAATTAATTCATTCAAATTTTTGGTGAAATTAAAAAAGGCAACTTGCCATGATCTGGCAAATCTGAACCGCAGACCATCTGAGTGCTGGACTCACTGCTGCCATCATCGTAACTCAACTGCATAATTGATTTTTTATTTAACCATAAATTAAGTGTAAAGTAAGACTTATATTAGGGTTGGCCCGCCCTTGACCCCTTAGGGGCGGCAAAAATATGTCAAAACTCCGGGAAGTAAGAATAATGTGTCCGGGAATCGAGAAAATTGCCCGAAAATGTGGAGCCCCAGGGAAAAAATTGTCTGGGATGCACAATTTCTGGGGATCGGAGAAGGGGCCCAAAAAGTGGGACCGGGAAAGGTTGTCGGAGATCGTAAGTCTGAGCAAGCCCGTAACCAGAAAAAAAATTTTTAGGAGAGAATTGGCAAATTTCCCAAATTTTTTCCTAAATTGGTTCGGGGAAGGGGGGGGGGGGGAGGGAGATTGGGCATTTTTTTCCCTTTTGCTGAAGAAAAAACAATTTTTTTCCATTTCGGCATTTCGAGCGGGGGAGGGGCTTGAATTCCCCAAATTTCCCCTGGTTACGGGCCTAAGTCTGAGGACCAAAAAAAAATTGAAATTTTTGTACGGCATGGCATAATGTGAATATTATGTACTTGCAGGGGCTTCAACTCCGCGTAGTAAATGATCGGCGAACATAGCAGCATGCTGGTGATAAGCAGGCACAGTACCACCCACCAAACACTTTGGCTGGGCGTTCGCCGGGGGCAAACCCTGTGGTGCAATAAATGGCAAAAAATAAAAAAAATTTTTGACTGAGTACCGAATAATGAATGAATAACTGTGACTGGACAACCGGATCAACCAATTAATGGACCAAATTATTGATATTTAAATTTATTAATTCTCATGAATTAACCAATTTATTAGTCCTAATTCAATCAGTTAATTGGTCAATAACAATTAATTGAAGGAAAGATTCATTTAGGTAATTAACGGAATATTGACCAACCAATTAACTGATCAATTAATTGACCAATTTTTTGATTGAATTTATTGATCCGCGTCTGCGGTTTTATTGGTCAATAGTTAAATCCCTGTCAAGTTTTTTAAACATATATACCGGAAACGGTGATCCCTTTAAGAAGAGGATTTTAATCCCCGCGAAATCCCTAAAAACGTGCCGCTTTTTGCATTACAACACTTTTTCTTAACTTCCATTAACGGATTAACATTAAATAGGCGTTCAATGATCAAAACAGCAAATTTATTATCCATTAATTAGTAAGAATGATAAAGAAAAACAAATAAATGTCAGATGTGTTTTTATTATGATGTATTGAAATTCGAAGCGGGAAAATGTCGAAAAGTCGAATGATTGGGAAAAAATTAAAAAAAAACCTAAAGCTCAGAGGTGTCCAGGAACATGGACAATCCAAGAGGGCTGTCCGGATATGATTAAGACAAGGTCTGGCGGATTACCCGGATACGGTCCAAATCACTTGGAAATACCCGGATACGGATAGCAATTTTTGAAAGAGATCGGGCGGATACAGATAAATATGGATATGAACCCTACAGCATATACTGACATGGATTGAATTTAAAAAATGTGTTCGTGGTGGCACCCTTTATTATGGTGAATTTTGTTAAGCCAAAACCACCTGCAAAAGAGTCGACGACGAAATGGACGCGAAACAGCGGCAAATCGTTCAAAACTCATCACGGTAAGAATGGCGACAGACAACAATTTGTTGATGTTTTCCACAGTAAAGAACACCTTTTGATCAGAAAAAAATAATACAAAATTTAAATATTGGCCCATTTTATGGCACTTTGCATCCGATCAGTCCAAAACGCCAATGTCCGTCCAAAAAGTAGCCGAGCAGCATTGGCACCATGCATAACACCTGTTGGGTGAAGCCAGAACATTTAAAAATGCAAAATTTAACAATAGAAATATATTCCTATATTAGAGTCTCCCCCCCTTTAGTAGGTCCTCATAATAGAGCGTCACTTTAGTAGAGACTCCCTAAAATAGTGCCCCATTTAATGAACATCCCTCTAATAGTGCCCCATTTAATGAACATCCCTCTAATAATTCCCAATGTGTAGCGCCTCCCTGTAATCAAGCCCCCCTTTAATAGAGCCTCTCTTTTTTAAAGTGTCCCCTTAGTCTTCCCTCTAACAGAGCCCCCCCCCCCTTTGATATGAATGAAAAGAATCCCTCTAGTATATGTAGTCTCCGCTCATAACAAACACCACAGGGGGTATAAAAACGGAGTCCCCGAGGGCTCTAATATAGGAAATCCAGTAAAAGCCAAATTAAAAAATTTGGCACACCGCCACGTCGGCAATGCTCAGGCTAAGAATGTACATGGCCATGTGTTGGAAAGTGTTGTTTATTGGTGACCATTTGCCTCTGTGCAGAATGCGAAACACCGAAACAATCACCCAAATATTGCCAGCCATACTGTGGAAAAAAGGTGATTAAATTTGAATTTAAATTTTCGATGATTTATATAAAACAACAAACCCGACAGTAAAAATTGGAATAAAGTAGGTAATTAACAGAATTTGGCCCCATAAATTTTCGATCATTTGGTCTCTGTCCTGAAAATTTAAAATAATATTAGTATTAATTAGAGACCGGACGGGAACTGGGCCCGGCAGGATTTTACTGGACTCCGATCCCGGTTTTCTTTGGAATGGGACAGGGAATCCCGGTAAAACGGGTTTTTTAATGCAGGCATCCCGAGGTTCCTGTTTTTCCAAAACCCGTTTTAATATATTAAAAAAGATTTAACTTTTTAAAAAGAATGTAAAAATGGTCTTTACTCAGAGAACATTTTAATGTAACTAATGGATCAGAAACGGAACATTTTTGCTTATGTATTAGAATTGGTATGAACACGACGCCGAGGGATATCCGATTTTAAGCTTAAACACAGTGTTCACAGCGAAAATGCCATGAAAATGATTAAAATGCCGATTTGTATGTTAAATATATGTAATTTGGAAAAAGTTCTGACGCTGTTGGGCGAGCGATTTCTTATGCCGCCATAACATGAGGTTTTGATGGAAAAACTCATTAAACAAATAGCTGGCCAATTGCCACCTTGCGGTCGTCACTTGGGAGCTGCCCACAGATTTGGTGCTGGCTTGGGGGTTCGCTTCCCACCCAGCACCACATTGTGTCAACGTCATTAACATGAAAATTTGTAAGTTTCAACCAAGAGTTTTTTTTTTGGTTACCCCAGGCAATGTATTATTAAAAATAAATCCCCATTTAAAGAAAGTGCGCGGAACGGAAATATTGGCAAAATGAGAGGGGTTAAAATGTACCATTGAATAACGGATTAGCGACCCAATGTGGTTAAAAGGCATTTAAATTTTAAATGGCAAAATCTCAGCAGCCGCCGTCGCTGATGGACAGGCGGTGCGGGGGCGTAAGCATCACGAGGATGACATGTCAATAGAAGCGGGACCCGAACCTTCGGGATCTGACAAAATGTCCTTCGACACAAAATCCGTAAATGGGCATCGGACAGTGACCTCGGACAAAAAGTCCGTTAATGAAATAAAACAAAATGTTCTTCAACTTAAGGTTCGACATAAAATAGGTCAGGCATCTGTGTATTTAAATCGTCTTTTTGACCGGATTAAAAAAAACATTTGCGACAAACATTGATGTCATTGCAACAACAGAAAAAACTAACTATTCCAATCTTTTTATCGAATTATCCCCCGCACTCAAGGAAAGATTAAGTGTAAAAAAACAAGAATCGCGCTCCCCAAACGCGAGAACAATTTTTTCCCCAAAAGGATTAATTTACATTTACAAAGCCACCATGAACACTTTCTTACTTCGTTTTTTTAATTTCGATAGTCCAGAGATGATTTTTGTGGATAATTACAACCAAATTAAGAGGGGACCATGGACCCCGGGCTGAACGCTACAAACATATCCAAAGGCTTTTCATGCGTGCAAACAAACACATATCAGAGCAAATGACAAATGCAAATTGAAAAAGAAATAATAAATTACATAGAAAACAATTGGATGTGTCGTCCGTCCATTGATGGGGAAACAAAACGAATGGGAAAAAAACAATTTCTGATATGAGAAGGCCCCCAAACAAATGTGCGTGTGCTGTGCGTGGTGTGATCGCAATGCAGGGACGTATCCAGGCTCTGGGGGTATTTTGGGTCTTGAGGGGTTAAAAAAACGCGTCTTTTTTTGGGTTGTTAAGGATTTTTGGTGGGGATGGGGAACGTATACTCCGTGTACGTGTACAGCCCGCCCCCATGGATACGTGCCTTGTCGCTTGGTCAGTTCCCTCTATCTGTGACAGTCCGCTCGCAGACAGTCATCAGTGACAGTGAGTGTCTGATCAAAGTTCATCGCCTGCTGCCTTCTGTTTCTTTTTATTGCTGCTGGCGCTGCCACTGTCAGCGCTGTTGTTGCTGGTCGCCTTCTTTTTCTTCTCTTCCTCCTTTTTCTTGTTGTTGTTGCTGGTGTCCGTCTTCTTTGTGTTCTTTTCTTTTTGTTCCTTTGGCGCCTCCTTTTTCACTTCAGTCGCCGCTGTCGCCTCCTCGTCGTCGTCCAAGCTCACATCCGACACATCGACATCCTCCAGTTCGTCCAGCATTGGCAGTTCTGCATCTTTGCCGTCCCATTGCGGCACGTCGACAAGCGATGGCATCTGCGCACCCGGCATTGACGACGTTTTGCCCTTGCCATAAGATAGGTCGCGCAGGAATTCAGCAATGCCAGACTTGCCGAAGGAACCTTCAACAAAAAAGGAGTTCCTTTCGCGACAATAATTGTAAAAAATTCCGATTCCAAATCCCTTGTGGTATTAAATCCCCTCGCTCCTGGTACAAAATTCCCTTTCTTCTCGTACCAATAACCACCCTCCTGATACGAAATCCTCTCTAACCAGGTAATGTGTTACTTAACAAAAAATGCTTCCCTAAAAGTAATTTTATGCCAGCCAATAATCCTCTCTCCGCCCAAAACCACTACAGACTCAATACATGGCACGTCCCAGGGGGCGGGATCCATGCACACACTACGGGCACGGCTCACTAACCCGTCAGTGTGCTGTACTTCAGCTTGCGCGTGTTCACCGCCACCATTGCCGGGTAGCCAAAACCGCCGATGCCGAACGACCGCTCCAACTCGGGTTGTTGGCCAGCCTCTGTCCAAACCCAGCTGAAAAATGAAAAAGCAACAAGCTTAACATTTTTTACAAAAAAATTCCCACCCCCAATGGTTGCGCTTGAATTTGTCCGCCGACTCACGCAACAGTGCCAAATAATCGTTGCGACATTTCGATTGGCAGTCCATAATGTGCGGCAGGAACACAACCACACAACTGTAAAAAGAGAGTGGTAGTGGGCGAGGTTGTTGCAACGAAAAAAATGTCAAACAAAGAATTCACCACACTGTTTTTTCCATTACCCCCTCGAGTCGTTTACCCTTCGGCAACCAATCCGAATGTCGAATAAACCAAAAGATGTCATAATTCCGATCTCTGACATGAGGGTGTTTTTTTTTGTAAGTACCGTGAAATTTTAGGCTTAGAATTTACCCAACCCCACCTCCATCCAACTCACAGTTGCTGATCCTTGCACGCGTCCTCAAAGCTTTGCTGGCCCAACACCTGCTTCAGGTCGGGTGGTGGCAAATTTTCCGCCACCTTTTGCATGGCCCACTGCACAATGTCAGACCTTTGTGAAAAAAATGATAGTGAACGCTTGAAGAAGAAATTTTTTTCGAATCATTTCGATATCCACTATTTTTTCGGACGCACCCAATTTTTTTCGATCGTACTCCGATTTGTTCGAATCAAATCCCGACCAGATTTGAGCCGGTTTTATTAACCGTTTAAATGGAGTCAGGAAAAATTCGAATTAAGAATTTCCCAAAAAAAAACAAAGGAAGGAGCATGCAACAATGATGATTAGCAATTGATCCAGCATCTTACGTTGTCCTGCCTCCATCGTAGTCCACCGCGTCGCTGGCTGACTTTTCACCGGCACCAAAGAATTTTATGGACGGAAAACCGCGAACGCCGAACCGATTGGCAACCGCTGTGTGCACAGTGGCGTCGAGGACACCAAGCTAATGATAACAGGAATAAAAAACAATCCGTCGTAGCATCTAAAATCCCCCCGCCCGCGGTATGTGCTTTTCTGTGTACCTTAACTTTGCCCTTCAATTCGGCGGCAGCGGCACGCCAATGGGGCTCCAAATTTTTGCAATGGCCACACCAGGGCGCAAAAAATTCAACCATCCACAGGTCCTTGCTGCGCAACACCAATTCCTGAATTGTTGTATTTGTATCAGGATGCCGGCCAAAGCGGAAATGAGTCCCATAAATTCAACTGTCATGAAATGTTAGACGCGGGGTCAAGAACAAACGCAGGAATTTCCAGTTTATTTTCCCATCGTCCTCAAATTCTGAGCCCTGTCCGAAAAGAGACTCACATCAAAGTTGGCATCAGTGAGCGTCACCAAATCATTGCCGCCGCTTCCGCCGGACGATTTCTGCTGGTAGGAGGACGAACCGTCGCTGCCGCTGAGCCGCGCGTTGGCCACCCGTTTCACTTCGTTGACCGCCGCGTTCACAATGTCCTGCGCTGTGCGTTGGCCTGAAAGAACGTCCGATTGCTAATTTCCGATCTGATTCAGCATCCCGGAATCGAACATTTGATCGAAAATTAACAAGAACGACACTTGTAAAACCCTATATTATTTTGATGCTTTAAATACAATTTATAATTACACATAAAAAGATTAGATAATTAAATCCCCGAAAAAATGAAGAACCATTATAGTCGGATGGCTTCTTCTTGTCAAGTCCGAATACTTTGATGGTCGGAAATCCCTGTACATTGTACGGGGCGCCCAACGATTGATGCTGAAAATTGGGAAATAAAAGATCTACTTTTAAATATAAATGCGAGCATCTTCCGTTTCCAGGTGTGCTTCTTAAACTTATACACAGCCTTTCGAATAAATTCAGGTTAAGGGATTCATCTTGAATCAAAATTTATTTTTCTTTGAAAAAAAGAACCTGTGTCATATCGACGCCACCAATTTTGACCAGCCCCTTCAGCGCTCTCGCTGCCTTTTTATATTCGGGCACAAGACTTTTACAATGGCCACACCTTGCAAATTAGAGAAATTTAATTTTGAAAAAAATAATAATTAAGAAACTAGGACCAAGGAGCATAGAATTCCACAATCCATACGGCGTCGTCATCCAATACCCGTTTATGGAAATTTCCAGCCGTCAGATCAAACACTTCATCCGATGCGTCGTAGAGGGCATGGACAGATGCAATTAGAAGGGCTAAAAGTTCAGACGAATAAAAGTTGAAAAAAATTTGGGTACTTATGCAGTTTGGGGGTTGCGAAAAAAGCAGATTGGGGGTTGAGTTTTTTAAGTCTTAGAAGTCATGTACCCATGGGTTTTTGGGGTTGC
>JAKKIK010000247.1:0-38437 GCA_024500135.1 Heterodera carotae
CCCCCCCCCCCCCCCCCCCCCCCCCCCCCCCCTTTCCCCCCCCCCCCCCCCCCCCCCACCCCGCCCCCACGGCGCTCCAACCGCCCCTTGCCCCTCAACCAGCAGCAGTAACCGTCCGTCCGTCCGTCCGTCCGTCTCCCCCGCTGGGGATGCTGTCCCCTCCCCTCCCTCCCTCCCAGTGCCCACAACCTTTTCTTTTCATCCCTCCCCCTCTCCTCCTCCCCCTTCCTCTGCCTATCCCATTTCACTCACAATGTCCTCCTTCCCACCCACCGCCCTCCCTGCTGCTGCTGCTGCTGTCGTCCACATTTTGTTGAGGGGCGGAACCTTTGGGACACCCTCGGCGGGGCGGGACGGAGGCACACACACACGGAGAGAGACTATGTTGCACCGATGAGGGCACAGGATGTCAGAGGAATAGGGAGACAGCTAATGTTACATGTGTGACGACGAGAGAGACACTTTGACGGGCAGAGGAGTGTGAGAGTATAAGTGTGCCATGCGAGAGACACTTCGACGGGCAGACGAATGTGAGTGTTAATGTGCGATGAGAGAGACTTCGACGGGCAGACGAATGTGAGTGTTCGTGTGATGACGATGAGAGAGAGAGAGACGGGCAGAGGAATGAGAGTGAGAGTGTGACGATTTGAGAGACGTTCAGACGGACAGAGGGGGGAGGGGACAGAAGAACCATTCCAGCAGCAGGCGGGAGAGCGAATAAGTCAGCAGCAGCAGCGGCGGGAGGACGGGAATGGATGGGACGACGGACGGAGTGGTGGCTGCCGAAAGGGATGAATGAATGGGCGGGGGACGGGGGGGGGGGGCAAAACGACTATCGCCCCCAACAGAGCCACCAACCGCCACACATCCAACCGACACGACGGACACCGACCGACGATTCCCCTCCCCCTCCCAATTGCCATCTTGACAAAATAGGGAAAACGAACACAATTTAGTGGAAGAGGTGGGGGAAAAAGAGAGAGTGAATGAACGAATGAATATGGTTGGTGTATTTGGGGGGCAAATGGTCACAAATGACGAATGAAAATATGGTGATTTTTTGAAGCGATGGGATATTGTTTTGAGGGCAGGAAATTGATGAGAAATGAGTGTGTGAAATGCGAATGGGTGAGTGGTGGGACGAGGATTTGGTAGAAGAGAGAGAGAGAGAGCAAAGAAGAGTGTGAGTGGCTGTTGGAATGAGATGAAGCAGGGGGAGGGGGGGGGGGGATTTGATTTATCCAAATGTGTGCGGGGGGCAACGATTGATCCAAAATCCGAATGGGGGCAAAATCGCTGGGGGGGGGGGGGGGCGGCGACGATGGATCTGTCTGCTGCCAGCGTTGGCGCCGCGTGTCTGTGTTCTCTTTGTGTTCATTTTGCGTCTGTCTGTCCGTCCGTTTGTCTGTCCGTCTGTGTGCGTTCCTCCGCGCACCCCTCGCCGCCACCGGCGTTGACCTCTTCCGGTTCATTTTGCTCCCCATTCATTGTTTCCTCTCCGCCGGGGTCATTTGTCGCGTCGCTTCCGTCCAGCTCAATGCTGTTCTTGCTGCGGCTGTTCACCGCTTTGTCGAATGGCATGCAACAGCTCAACCCAGGAGTAGTAGATGCCCAACACGCACGTGCAAACCCCGCCGGCAATGACCTGTGGGGAGGGGGGCAAAATGCCGCCGGCGACGACAACTACGCTTTTGGAAGAATCCCAATGTCTTCTTGTTGATGGAATGGATTTGATGGCGGCATAAGCATGCCATTAACGGAATGCCCGCCGCGGCCTACCGGACAATCCGTCTTGAATATTTCTTATTTTTTTCCATTTTTATCTGACGGATTGTCCATTGACGGATTGTCTGGACATGCCCGCGTATCACCTCCAAACATGAATCCGTCAATTTTTCAATTTTCATGTGTCGTTTTTTTTTGTCGAAAATGGGCCGACAAATTTTTCGTGTCGGGTTTCACCTTCGAATTTTCCGGTTTCGGGTTTTAATGCAAAATCGAGATCCTTGCATGCCCGTTAGACCTACTCAAATCCCCGCGGATATTCCCCCGCCCGCGGGGATATAACGGCTATGAAATTTACACGCGGGCGGAAAAAATTAAAGGCACTTCCGTCACCACTTACAATTTTGTTGAAGCGGCGCTGTTCCGGCGACGATTTGTGTCCCCGGAGTTTGAGATGGAAATAAGCGGGCCAAATGAAACTGAGCACAGTGCCTGGGGGAAGCGAATAAATAATTTTAATTAATTTAATTAATTGAATTCGAGTACTTCCTCTAATAGACGCCCCCTAAATTTGAAGCCCCTCCTCTAATAGATGCCCCCTCCTTTTTGAAGCCCCTATAGATGCCCACTCGACTTGAAGCCTGTCCTTTACGAGGCACCCCCCTATGAAGTATATCCCCTCTCTAATAGACCCCCCTTCTTAAGTTGAAGCCCCCTATAATAGACGCCCCTCCATTTGAAACCCCTCCTTTAATAGACACCCCGCGATTTGAAGCCTATCCTCTCTGAGGCGTCCCCCTCCCCCGCAAGGAGATGCTAAAAATAGAAGTCCCGGGACTTCTGTTAGAGGAATTACCGTTTTTGATGGATGCTGCTGCTGGCTCACCTGTGATGTTTCCGACCAGGCCCATCAGCTCGACCAAATACGGCACGGAAAGTGCCATCCACAGAGTCCACAGAATGAGCAAAATGCGCAAAGACAATGCCCACCTTTATCCGGATGGATTGAAAATATGTAGGATTAAGCCCTGCTAGCTAATTCACGACTTTTTCCAATCCGGTCCCCGACATTCGAATTCGATTAAGGGGATCCGTACGATATGTGAGTCCGGGAGGGGGAATCCACCCGCCGTCATTTTTTTCAAATTCTTCGGGATTAGTCGGGACTCGAATTTTGGTACGGAGGTCGTCGTCGGGATTGTCCGGTACTGACGGCCTTCACCTCGCGGACAAAAGAGTACGAAAAAATGTGAGCGAGAAAACACTCACTCGCGCAGCATCTTGTCCGTCCCATAGCAGCTGTAATACAAGAAGAATTGTTTAGGGTTTTTACCCGACGCCAACTGAGCCCCGACATTTTCAGGCCTCTCCCTGACAGCATTCCCGAGTTTTAGGCCCCTAAAACATAATGCCAGTGAACCGCGACATTCAGGGCGGCCGCCTTTTTTTTCGACCCAATCCCGGCATTTTTTAGGCGGCCTCAACCCCGGCGCCCCATCACCGACATTTTACACCCCGATCCCTAACATTTTTGTGACTTTTCCCCATTTGGTGGGGGGGGGGCTGATGCCGGCCCGGCCAAAAATTTAAAAAAAAAACGAAAAATGACCGCCCGCCATGCCTTGAGAAGAAGCCGCCGAGGTGAACACCGCGAAACACATTGTCCGACAACAAACGGACAATGGCATAATAGGGAAGCGGATAGGAGAGCAGTGCCTTGGTCACCAGCACAAGGTTGATCAGCACCTGACACAATTATGAGTACATAAAAGGGATTAAAAGACACGAGACTCAATTTGTCGGGACTGAAAAAGACTCAGTTTGTAGG
This sequence comes from Heterodera carotae, assembly GCA_024500135.1. NCBI lineage: Eukaryota > Metazoa > Nematoda > Chromadorea > Rhabditida > Heteroderidae > Heterodera > Heterodera carotae. The sequence goes on from JAKKIK010000247.1 coordinate 3,554, forward strand.
GACTTAAAACAAAAAAAAACCTCGGGCCCGAGACTCAGTTTTTTCGGGAATGAAAAAACCTCTTGAAAAATGCCAAAAGCCCTATGGTTCCGCACCAGGGATGGAACCGGATTCCGGATGCCGGACTTTTTTTGGGGGTCCAGAATTTCGGATTCCTTTTCATTTTCGGCATCCAGCTCCTTCCCTGACATGAGAGGAGAGACATTTGGGGCACGGGCCTACCAATAGAACCCCACGGGGTTCTGTGTTACCTCTAGGGGTGGACTTCTATTAGAGGGTGGGGTTCAAATGGATGAGGGTAGTGTCTAATTAAAACAAAGACGGGCCATTCTTTGGGGATCACAATGTCCCGTGATGTGCGAGTTTTTTAAATTATGTCATTTACTCTCATTTCGAATTTAAAAAAATTCACAAATTTCAAAATTCAAAAAAAAGTCGAACTTTGAAGGCCTGGTTAGGCAACGAGTTGGAAATTTCCTTTTGCGTGAACTCGGCAAATGTCAAAAAGCCGATAAGGCCAAACAACGCTTTGAAGATGGCGGCAGCAATGTGCGACATTGCCAACATCGGCTTGAACTCGTCGGGGTCCTTTTTTTTTTGGGGGGGGGGGGGGAGGCAATGAAATTAGACAAATCGGGAGAATCAGACCAGGGTTGTTCCGGGTTACCCGAAACCCGGCCTTTTTGGCGACCCAAAACTCGAACTTTCCCAAACCCAGAATTTTTTGCCAATCAAAAACTGATCCGGCATTTTTGCCAACCCAAAACCTGATCAGAATTTATCCCGACCAAACATCTGACTCGAACTTTTTGCAAACCCAAAACCTGATCTGAACTTTTTGCCGACCCCGGAACAACCCTGGCCTCGGACATCGCGGAAGCATGGGGAGGAAGCGGCTCACCTGCATGGATCCCTCAAGGGCTGGCAGGAAAATGTGCGAGGTGTAGCCGAACACGACGATGCCGATCGGAAAGCGAAGGAATGGAATATCGATTAACCGGTTTGACCGATCGATCAAATTTGTAGAACAATTAATGGGTAAAGTAAGACTCAACCCGACACCCCGACATTGTTAGGCACTCTTCCCCCGGCATGCCATCCCCGATACTCCCCGATGCCCGATTTCGCCAAACCCTTTACCCCCGAGATTTTGTCCCCGCAAAGTCGGGGCTGAACTCTAACAATATAATTAATTATTTACCACGGTAGGGAAGAGACGAAAATTGGGCACAAATGCCACTGAAGAGAGGCGCCACTCGGAAAACTGTGGCGCGGAAATTATGAACGTAAAACAGCAATGAGAGATGAAGCAATGGTGAACAAAGGATGGATACTTACCGAAACCCGAAAATAAAGCCCCCCCCCCCTAAATAAGCCCACCTGAAATAGAGTCCCCCCCGGTAAATCAGCCTCCTGAAATACCCCGCGTTGTTAAATGAGCCCCCTGAAATAGAGCCCCCCGGTAAAGCAGCCTCCTGAAATACCCCGCGTTGTTAAATAAGCCCCCTGAAATAAAGCCCCCTCCTGGAAAAAGAACCCTATCTGGAATAAAGCCCCCTATGAAATAGATTTCCCCTCTGCAATAGAGCCCCTCTCTCAAATAGAGTTGCCACTATTGAGAGAGCGGGGGGGGGGGGGGTAATAAAAAGTAGAATCCATGGCTTTTTTTACGATGCCCAGTGGGAGGCATTCACACAAGTGCCGAAGCCAAAACAGCGGGTGGGTAACGCACCTGACTCAAACAGTAGAACACCTGTAAAATAAGGTAAGTTAATTACCGTAATTCCTAAAATAAAGCCCCCGGGGCTAGAGGAAATTTTCCAACCTCTAATAGAACCCCACGCCCACAACTTGAGTCCCCGCCCCTTTAATAGAAGCCCACACTCGAGAGGCAATTGACCTCCATATGGATTGTGTATTTGAGGAATTATATGTTTGCGCACCATGATGCCGTTGATGACCAAATGGGAGACGGCATTTGCCATGGACAGATGGGAAACCACGCGCAAATCGTCCAGAAATGCAGTGGCCAACAGCACAACGGTGGTGAGCATCATCCATGCCGGACGATCTGCGATTTTTGGCATAATGATTCCAGCAAAAAATGCGCCCCGACGAAAAGTCGGCACCAAAAAATTTTGCCAGCCCTTTCGGGCTCCCGGACACCGCACATTTAGGCCCGGACACAAAATCACACTATTGCCACAAAACCGGACAGATTTTAGCTCGTCGCAAAACTCGACATAAATGTCGGACTGCCGAGTATCCCCAATAAGAATCCAAAAAAAAAAATGTTAGCCCCTGCCCCCAAATTCCTTCAGGGCCAGAGTCTGTCCAGAGTCGGTAAGGGGTTAGGTTTGTGCCGGGGAGTCAGGGTAGGGGCCCCTGAAAATGTCGGGCATCGGTCGAGTTTTAGGCCCAATCAAAAAGTGAATGGATGGACACGCACCGACACTCGGAAAGCAGCCTTGGAGCAGGTCACCGGCCAACACAATGTACAGAATGCACCTTTTTAAGCAATTGGAATTATTGTATCGCCGACGGGGTTGGACGGGTTGAGAAAGAATTCGGCTTTCGGGTCAAGAAAACCTCGGGATTCGGGTTCGGGTCAAGAAAAACCTCGGGATTCGGGTTCGGGTCACTGATATCGACGGGTGATGGCCGTGGCAACAAATTGTTTCAGTTCTTTTTATCCCGGACTATTCCCAGTCTCGGGTTTTCTACCGGGACTCCAGCAGACTAATCCCGGTTTCTCGGTTTTTTGACAACTTAGTCCCGGTTTTTGTGAAAAATCTCGGTCCCGTTGAACCCTAGTTTCTTTCGATACCTGAACCCTAGTTTCTTTCGATACCTGAACCCTAGTTTCTTTCGATACCTTTTAACGCACCGCCAAAAGTTTTTTGTTTGAAATTTTTCCAACCTAACCGTGGCAATTTCGCAATTTATTATCTCTGAAAAATCCGAGTGTAGCGGATTAGCTGGAAGTCATGTCGGATTTTCCAAAGTCGGATTTTCAGGGAGCCATAAAAATTGGGGCACTTAGATTTAATCGCTACGTACGTGCTAGCCAGCTCGGTCAGTTGGGCGGCGAGCACAAATTTGCCAAGCCCGGGTCGCACCGCTTCGGCCACTTCGCGGTAACTTCAAAGAGACATGCCAAGAAATGTCGGCATAAAAAATGTTACCACGCCGGGCACTCATTCACTCACCTCCGCCTCACTTTTCGCCGCCTCAACTTTTTCGCATGATCAGTGCCATAAATTGTTGTTTGTGTGCCGCTGTCCTCAACACATTCCTCCTCGTAAAGGCATTCGATCAGAATCAGACCCTGAGGGCAAGTGATTGGGGAGGAATGATCAGTGGGTCACCGGTCAATGGAATAGCGCCCCCAGTGATCGGAGCCGAGGAGGGAAGGGTGGCCAGTTCAGATCATTTTCAGCATGCTTTTGGGGATAACCACCCACCCAACTTTCCCAGTGACAAAAATGATCAACCAATCACCGGTAAACGGAATAGCGCCTCCGGTGATCGGGCCGGAGGAAATGGTGTCCAGTAAACTCGATTAGCTAAAATTTCTTGAGACTCTCAAGCATCTCTAGGGGCAAATTCAGATCACTTTCGGCATGCCTCCCGGGGATAACCAAACTTTCCCATTGACAAAATGATCAGCGGATCACGCTGAGCGGAATAGCGCCCCCAGTGATCGGAGCCAAAGAGGGGAGGATGGCAAGGTCAGATCCCTTTCGGCATGCCTCCGGGGATGATTTTGTCAACCAAATACTACAAATTTTTCATTCTTTCATTTGAATCGACCGGCGGATCCAGGAAAGTAATCCATGCCCCCGGCCGATACGGTAAAAAGGATCGATCAACGAACGCACCGTGCGGTAGCAGACCCAGGCAATGCCCGTCAACGCGACAATGGCACACCATCCGCCAATTTTTACAGCGAAAGGCAACCCGACAATGAACATTCCTAAATACATTAGTCTGTTTTTCTGATCACAATTGGATGAAACGATTGATCACCAGCCAACAGCGACACATGGAAGATTTACCTTGGATGGCATTGGTCACATTCCTGCAAAAATGCCATTCTTGGCAAAATTTTGAGGCGTCACAGGCATCGTGCCAACTTGAGGGGGAGGGGGGGGAGCGGCATGGACCAAGGAGTGCCCACGGACACGAACATTCTTAGAGGGTTCATGCCCGTACCGTCGTTTATATGCGCCAGATAAAATAGCTATCCATATCCGCCGGGATAATCCGCGGATATCCGTTGACGCAAACTCTGGCCTTAATATCCGTGTCCATCCAATTTTTACAAAAATCATTACTCCATATCCGGAAGGTTTTGCCTTCCACCAAACATTGCGGTCACAAATCTAAGAGGAGCTACGGGAGGGGGGGGGGGGGACTCATTGACGGCCCGAAACTCAATTTAGACGTGTCCGATCCCGAAATAATCATTCCCGACGGGCTGACGAGAGCAACCCGAGGCGCCATGGACACACTCGGATTCGTCCAGAAATTTCTTACCACGCTGCCTGCAGTGTGGTGATGGTAGAATCCGCCCGCACGGGTGCCCCCTCGGCCGGCGCCGCCGTCCCATTGTCGGCATTGGCACCCGAAGGTGCGGCCCGCCTCATTGCGGCATAATGCCCTCCTCCGTCCGGTGTCCAGTCCTGCTGGTATTGATGCTGAACGTCTTCCTCTCGATGCGCTGCGAGCGGTTCCGCTACTGTTGGACGATGATGCTGGGCACCCGGGGGCAGCGCGTGCTGATAGGACGGAGGCGCATTGGGCGAAGAGTCCACGGAGGTGCGCGAGTCGAACGAAGCCTATAATCAGGGGAGGGGACGCCGGCGGCAAAATGGGGGCATCCGCCGAACGCCCGCCGGGGAAACGAACGAGGAACAAGTTCCGATTTGTCCAGTCTTGAAAACGGCGGCTGGCCATGCCGAACAATGTAGATGAGTGAGTGATCTTTGGTCGCCGAGAGTCAGACCTTTTGCGACTTCGATTAATGTGCGACTTGCGAATAGCGCCCAAAATGCGATTGCGACTAAAAATGCGTTTGCGATTCTGCGATTATTTTCGAAAATCAGAATTTCGAACGTAGAAATGGGCGGAGCGGCGGTGCCGATAGGGCACCGACTGGAAATTTTTGAAATTGAACGAATTTTTAAGTAAAAAATGCATTAAAATCATCGAATCGAATAAATTCCAATTTTTGGCACTACGGCGGGCAGGAACTAAAATCGTGGGTTTAAAGGACGGAATCCCTGGTGATGTAGCGACAAATACGAATTTCGGTATCGATACCGTTTTTTGTCGATATGCCGTCGTAGCGGAAACAGTTTTGGTATTTTACCGATACCATGCCGAACACTAACCCATACGCCTGGACTGACCCCTAACAAAGTTTGTCCATCCCAACAAGCACATCGTGTTTAACCCGGGATGTATGAAATGCCGACATTTTCTCCATCGCAATTTCGATAGGCAAAAATTGACCATTTTAAATAATATTTCCATGCCGGCGGGGCCATATTGCCTCTGTTGTGGTGCCACCAAAAATGAATAATCCCCTCTGGCGAGGAGGGCACTTGGCCGCCGCTTGCCGCTTCTCTTCCATCGATGGGCCGCCCCAACCCTTTGGCACTTTTTCATCCCTTCCATTTGGGCCCCAAGATTATCATTATTATTGCAAAATGAATTGGTGGCGAAGAAACAAACACACACAAAGGAATATGTATGTATGGGAGGCGAAAAAGAAAGAAATTAATGGCACCAAAATGACGAATTTTTTAGGAATTTTACGACTCCAATTATTTCAACCCCAATGTCGTATTTTGTCTAACAGAACTTCATGGGTTTCGGCAAATTTTTTCTCAATATTCCCTCGAGGGGGTGGGACTCAATTGGAGGGTGAGGTTCAATCCCCCAGTAAATCCTCGATAAAAAGTAAACTTTTTCTCAGTATCCCCTCAAGGAGGTGGGACTCAATTGGGCAGTGAGGGACTCAATTGGAGGGTGAAGGGGTGGGACTCAATTGGAGGGTGAGGGGGTGGGACTCAATTGGAGGGTGAAGGGGTGGGACTCAATTGGAGGGTGAAGGGGTGGGACTCAATTGGAGGTGAGGGGGTGGGACTCAATTGGAGGGTGAGGGACCCAATTGGAGGGTGAGGGGTGGGACTCAATTGGAGGGTGAAGGGGTGGGACTCAATTGGAGGGTGAGGGGTGGGACTCAATTGGAGGATGGGGTTCAATCCTACAGAAAACTTTCGATAAAATCAACAATTCAAATGTTTCAATGTGCTTTTTATTATTGTATTTGTGTGTGTGTGAAATTGAGATCCAACACCAAGCTAAACGAACAAAAACAAAAGTGTGGAGGGATTGGTAACAAAATTGAAAACAACAAAATATAATAAAATAAAACATATAGTAAAAAAATGGGGGGAAAAAGCGTCGATTTTTGGCGGCGAGGGAGAGAGACTTTGAACAAAACAACACACTAAAAAGGAAGGAACAAAAATGAATATGGTTTAAAAATGGGGTGGGTGGCACAAATTTGCGCAGGGTGCAACAAATTCGGCGTGGTTTTTTCGTAAATTTTTTCTGGTATATCTATTGGGGTCAACCAACCCATCAACAAATTGGTCCAGGGCATTTTTGGAGCGAGGGCCAAAACTTTTTAAGACCTCGTAAGACTTCGAAAAAAACATTCGTCCGGGCCCGCTCAAGTCAAAGATGGAATTTTATGTGCCACCATAATGGGAAGGAGTCAAAAGGGGAGAGATATTCCAACATAAGAGCAAATAAGTGCAGAATTATGAGGAGAAAAAGGAGGCATTTGACACAAAAAGTAGCGGCGATGGCCAATTTTAAAACAAAAGTATTTTTTATCGATCGATCGGCCGGCGCCAAATCACCACTTTTTCCTTGTCACATCTCTCGCTGCTGATCAGTCCAACAAATATGTATAACAAAAAGCCTGTGCTGTTGCTGCTGCTAGTAGGTGATGATCATCAGCATGAACGGTTCAGCAAATCGTCATGTACTTTGACAGCCTTAAAATTTGCATGGATCGCGAGAGCAGCCAGCCGGAAGCCGCGAAAAACGCCCGTGGGGTTTTCAAAAAATCACATCACACTCATCCAAGATCTGGGTGTGAAATTTAATTGTGGACCCCACAAATTCAGGCAGTACCATGAAATAATTCTAGGGTATTTTTTCAAAAATTCCCAAAGACTAGGCATTGCTTTGAAATCTATAGAGCCTACGAATAAATACCAAAAATATTGAAATTCCATGAAAAAAAAGTTAGTCCCAAAAAGTTGTGCCAAAGACAGACTTCCGTGAACTTTAGCGGCGGCGCCTTGCCACTCCTCCTCTGCTGTTGCTGATCACCACCGTTGCTGTTCCCTTCGGGCTTCGGTTGTGCAGCAGCTGCCGTAATGCCGACGCCGTTGGCCATCAATTTCAGAGCGTCGTGCTGCTGCACGGCACCGCCTCCGTGGCGTGCCCTTTTGTTGTTGGAACCACCGCCGCTGGAAGCCATCGTCGCCGTCGTGAAGAGGGGCAACGCGGACAGCGAGTTGCGCTGCTGTTGTTTTGATGGCACAGTGTGTGCCGTCGTCGCCGCCAACCCTTCGCCGGACTTTGACGCGTGCAATGGCGGCAGCAGCGGCGTCGTCACACTGCCAGCCGCCGTCGCCGCCGCGGTCATGGACGGCGGCAATGGCAGCCGTCGTTTGCCGGCAGTCGCCTCGCGCACCGACTGCTCGTAGGCCAACTTCAGGCGGCACCCTTCGTCGCTGTCGTTGCTGCGCATTTCAGTGCCATCCGTCGGCTGCGTTGTCCCCCCACCAATTGTATCATCATCCTCCCCCTCGTCCGCCGCCTCATCCTCGTCGTCCTGGTTGAACAAATTGCAGCGCGAGTCGTCCGCGCGGGTGGGCAGCGCCGTTGCCATACCGCCGCCACCATCGGCGCCGCTGCACATTCGCTGATGGTGTTGGCCACCACCGACCGCCCTGGCGCCGCCACGCAGCGAAAGTGCGGTGCCAATGGAGGCCGAAGAACTGTCATCACGGACGCCTGTCCGCTTCATCTTAACAAATTAATAAATGCTATCGTTATCCATAACGTTGAATAACCGTAAAAAAATACATAAATTATCCATGGTTAGAGTCGGACCGGATGTCAGATTCTTGAGAAGACTCAGAACCCATAATACTCACCCGGATCGGTCCGTCTTTCAATTCACTGCCGCTTTCACACTGTTCCGGCACATAAATGACAGCGCATTCCCTCCCGGCACTCTTCTTCAGTCCCTTTCGCTGTTGTTGTTGGTAACTGAAAATGGGGCGGCAAAAAAATGTTTTTTTGAAGGGAATAAAAAAGACAAAAAATGCATGTCAAGTAATTGAGTCCGTCTCCATGCTTGGGCATAGCGTTGACCCACGGTCGACTGCCACAAAATACGCACGTTGGAAATTGACTGCCGCAAAGTGCGCGTCCCAAATTGTTGCGACAGCCGAGCGTGAACGGATTGAAGCCGGACCGAAACTTTCCGGTGACCTGGACAAAGAGAAAAAGTGTGTTCGCGATCTACTCAGTTTTCTATGAGAATAAGAAAAAAACACCACACCCCAAGGAGTTTCATCTAGGATTATAATTTTAAAAAGTTTTTGATGCAATAAAATACATCAGCCGATTTACTAGTAGTTATGAAAATGGTTCTAAAATTTCTGTTTTCATCTTACTCCATTCCCCTTAACGGGTGAGATTTTTTAGGCCGGGTAACGTCCTTACACCTCCCCCCCCCAAAAAAAAAAAAAAAAAAATTCAAAAATTGTAATTTCTGGTTATAGATATTTCAGGTGTCCCATCGTGACAGCATTGACCCGAAAACCATAAAAAATTTGAGGAGGACAGCATAACCCGGTACACCTGCTTCTCTATATAATTTGAGGAATCCGTAACAAAAAAAAAAATTTCTCTCAATTTCCGTCCGTCCGTCCCGCAATGTACCTGTTCGTTGGTTGTCCGTGCACGTAACACCAACACAATGTGAAAGCCGCTCAGCCCAAGCACGGGGACGGCGAGCAGTGCGCACAGCGACATCAGCACGATGGAGCACAAATTGGGCCGAGTCAAAATGTCTCGGCGGCTGAGCATTGTGTAGGCCAGGGACAGGCTGAACACGCACACCATGTGGCAGGAGAGGAACACCAGGAACAGGAAGAAGTAGCGGTAGTTGCGGCGCCCAATGCAATTGTGCACCCACGGACAGTGGTGGTCAAAGCAGTCAATGCACCTGCGGGGGAAAGGGGGCAAGAAATGTGTGACAATCGAAGGCTCTCGATCTCTCTCTGCATTTAAGACCAATTTTGAACCATGCCGCCGAACTCGGAAAAATTTTGAACCGGCGTCGAATTCTAATGTTTTTTTTTGTAGCCAAACCCGATGTGGTATTTGGGGGTTTGAAAATTGGAAACCTAACCGCACAAACTTAATAATTTTTTTTACAAAATATACTCTAATACATCAAAGAAAACCCCATTACTTAAATGACCACAAACCTGTTGCACACTGAACAATGCGAGGAGCGTGGTGGCCGATAAAATTTGCACGTTACACACCATTTCATGCGAACCTGAAAAGTAAGATTTTTTGCAATTGATTGTTTCAAGAGAGTGGGCTGGCTGAATGCAGAGTCCGGGACTTAAATTTTTTGTCTTAAATAGCTAAAGTCAAAAATCGGAGTCCGGTACGGCCTTGCCTCCCCGGAAAAAACCTCAAAAAATATGTGTTTTTCTAAGAATTTAAGTCGCATAAAAATATATAAAAAAAATTTTTCCAAACCAACCGTAATGCCATTAATTTCGACGTTTCTGTAAAGTGGCGACCGAAAATCATCGACGTTCGCCTCTTCGGAAGAAATGGCTAAAAAACAATGTCAAAAGTCGCGCTGAGCATATTTGATGCCGCGCCATTTTTGTGTACCGATTGGATGAATGCCGGGATCCATCGCAGTGGCAAGGCACAAATTGGACAGACAAAGCATAAAGAACACAACATCCAGAGAACACAGAATGTAGCCGACGAGTCCAAGCTGTACAATGAGTGCCGGCACCAGAACGTAGAAAAAGGCGGCCGAACAACCGCCGATCAGTGACCAAGTAAGCAGTGCCGGCAGAGCATGGGAAAGACGCCTTAAATTGGGGATGTTAGAGTTAGTTAAGCAAAGGTAGGCAGATGGTGGGGTCCGGTTTTGCCTTCCCCCCCCCCTCAAAAAACTTATAAAATTCGTAATTTGGGGTTTTCAAGGTCACTACTGATCATTAATTGATTGTATTTTGACATCTGCTTAGAGACCGAGTATAGATTGGAAATAATATTTAACATTTTTCGAAAAAATCAAATTATAAATTCTGGAAATTGGGATCCGGGACTGGAGTTTTGTACTTGGAAAATACCTGCACAGCTTCTTCATCGGACACCACTGAACCAAAAAACCCAAAAATGGGCAGGTGATGAATAAAGCAAATAAGTTGTAAGAATTGCGCGAAAATTAAACGGCAAAAGAGCGAAATGGAGGAAGGACAAAGCAGCCAATCTCGCGCTTAAATCTACATATAAGAAATTGAAGGCGTTCGGACCGGTAAGCCATTGAACTATTTGAAGTTTGCCATGGGTGATTCGATTCAGTAATTTTAACGGATCTATCAATACTTGTGAATTTTTTGACGACTTTTCCCGAATTTGAATCTGGTCAACAACCTATTCGTTTTTTTCAACCTTTATTTACACGAGAATTGTCGGGAGCGCAGATAATTAGGAATCAGACAGAATATACATTTGAACACGTAAAAAACGAAACGACCTAAACTAATTTCCGATATAATTTGTACGTTAAGCAATTTATTTGTACGGCAATGTTCGACGGAACGGGTCATTTCGGCGTGGCCATTTCGGCGATTTAATTTGTACGTTATTCTTTACAAAATTTTCTGGTACCAAATTCCAATGCGAAATCTTAGTGATTCAATTACAAAACTCACAAAATCTGACTGTTTTACTGGTTTACCGCCCTCCTTCGACTACATTTAAAAATACCAAGGCACTTTTCAAATTTCTGGAAAATTAGGAGATCTATTTTTAAATTTCTTTAACTCAAATAATTTGACATCGTCAGTTAAAGAACCCACTAGACAAGACTCATTTCTAGATCTGGTATTAAGCACAAAAAAAGAACTAATAAGTGATGCTTATGTACAAGGCGGACTTTTTACTTCTGACCATCATGCTGTTCTTTTTAAACTAAATATTTTAAGAAGCGAAACAATTTGCACCCCGCAGGTGTGTGTGCGATCGCCCTGGAGGGGCTTCAAAGCTGAAATCAACTTTTTGCGAAGGAACCAATTTCCTGGGGAGCGGCATGAAGTCCGTGGACGAATCACCGGCAGCGCACGGCGGGCCGCCATCCATTTGAGTGGCAAATGGACTGAAAAAATATACGTTTGGAGTGGCACCACAAAAGCAACACTGTTCACGAATGCGCGTGACTCGGAGGAAGTTGGAAAGGTGGAGCAATTTTTTATGGATAAATTTAGTGATTTTGCTGTTTTTTTTTTGCAGGAATGCGACGCGGTCATGCAACAGGGGGAAAGGGCAAGCCGAAGACTGTGGCGTCATCTGACTGCTGCACTGATCAGGGGTGACGTTCAGCTGGCAACCCAAGGTGGGCATGGCAAAATGTTGGCTTTTTCAAAAATTGTCTATGAATTCCCCGGATTTAGCCAAGCAATTCGTCGAACAATTCCAGCGCGATGCAGTGCAACGAAATGTGCAGTGGCAACCTCATTATTTTCGCCGTGTTGAACGAGACCGATGGATTTACAGGGAATCGCTGGAAATCGGATGACCGAGCCGTGAACGGGCATTGATCTCATTTCGCCATTTAATTGTTGTATATGTTGCACCCGATTTGAAAAATCACCCGATTTGAAACGAGCATTGGTGGGTTCTGACGAACATTGCCAAACATGGGGTTTAAAACAGCCGAACTTCTAATTGGTTTCGGGAAATGATTTTAGACCCCATGTCGAACAAGTCTGTAAAATTTCCAGTTCAATGTTTATCCCAACATGTCAAAAACATTCAAACAAACATTTCAAATTTTGAAATCAGCTTAAATGTTTGTTCAATGTTTTGAACATGTTCATATTAACATAAAAACCTGAAAATTTGCAGACTTGTTCGAATTTCGGTATAGAACCGAATCCCTTACTTAGTTTCGGGTTTCAGATGTCTTACTCCATGTTTGTCAGAACTCACCAATGTTCGTTTCAAATCGGGTACCCGATTAGAAATCGGGTACCCGCGACGATTTGGTTTCATATCGGGTACCCGATTTCAAATCGGGTGATTTTTCAAATCGGGTGCAACAGATACATTAAATTCGATAACACTTTTGTTTAGCGCCGTAAATTCGATAACACTTTTGTTTAGCGCCGTAAATTCGATAACACTTTTGTTTAGCGCCGTAAATTCGATAACACTTTTGTTTAGCCGTAAAATCGATAACACTTTTGTTTAGCCGTAAAATCGATAACACTTTTGTTTAGCCGTAAAATCGATAACACTTTTGATTAGTCGTAGCCCAAACGTCCCCGAGCCCAAACCAGGGCTGCGATTTTGCCCTGGAAACCCGGCATTTGCCGGGTTTTGGGGGTCCGTGCCGGGTTTTTGCCGGGTTTTTGAAATAGCCGGATTTTTGGGTTTTTTGCCGGGTTTCCTGTTCTCCACTCATTTATTTGAATTTATTAAACATTTCGCTAAAATCTAACAAAATTTTTCAATTTTTGCCTTCATTTGACTTAAAATGTTACTATTTTTTTCAAAAATTTTCCTGGCGGCGCCTATCGGCACCGCCAAACGTTCGCCAAGAATTATGCCTCAACTGAAAATAAGACACAAATGCGAGAAATTGGACCAATTTCTCTTAACAAATTTAGTTAATTTTTTCAAAAATTTTCCCGGCGGCGCCTATCGGCACCGCCGCTCCCTCCCACACGCAAAAATTTGGGTTTTAAGCACTAAAATGAATTCAGTTTCAACTCACTTATTTCATAAAAATTTCAATTCAAAATTTTCATGTCCCAATGCTCACAATTACTTTCTTTCAAAGCCAAATTTGCTTAAACAGGTGAAAAGTGGTGATAAATATGTTGTTCAATGTTTTTGACCTTTTTACAGTGAATAATTGGCCTAAAAAAATTGCCGGGTTTTTTGCCGGGTTTTTGAATATTTTTGCCGGGTTTTTCAACTGGTTTGTCGGGTTTTTGGGTTTTGCCGATCGCACCCCTGGCCCAAACGGCGGCGCCCAAACTAACCAGTCCAGTCAGGGGAACAGCTTTTATTAGTAGAGACCGGATTTTTATGTGCTAAAAATCCTGAAATATGTAATAAAATATGTGCTAAAAAATGCTTAAATATGTGTTAAAAACCCAGAAAAATGCCAAAATATGTGCTATAAATTTGAAAAATCAAGTGCATTTATGCAACAAAAAAAAATCCCAGTTAAGTATTTATTAATTTCGCCAGCACAATTGCAAATCAGATACATTTGGAGGTGTTTGGGAGTAAAACACATTCGATTGTCGGACAAAATTTTGCACTAGAGGAATTAAATCAAAAATTCTCTGAATTTAAAAAAGATATAATTTTTTAAAATTTTAATAAGCCAAAAATTGATCTTTAAGGAGAAATTTTTTGAATTTCGAGTAAAAAAATTTGATTTTTAGGGGTGCATTAAAAAAAAATTTAAAAATTGATTCTTAGGGGTGCATTTTCAGATTTTATTGCGATTTTGCCATGAAATTTCTTGAAAAATGCCAAAATATATGCTAAAAAAAATTCCAAAATAGCCCAAATATGTGCGATATGTTTTTATGTGCCAAAACGCCAAAATATGTGTTTTTATTTTTTTATAAATCGCTCTAAATCAAAAACTGTTCGATGAAAATGCTATTTTTGGGCTTCTCTCGCCATAATTAAGCCGCAAAAAAAATATGTAAAAACACAAAAATTCGGTCTCTATTTATTAGGGTTAGGGTCGATTGAGTCCCCCCCGCCGATTGAGTCCCGGCTCGCGCAGATAATTTGACTAATCCACACGTAAAATAGGTTTAAAAAAATATTTTTATATGAAATTTGGATTTTCTGGAGTTTTAAATAGGGCGCATGAATAATATGGAAAGAATATGAAATTCGGACACCCAATTTAAACTTGGTGACTTAAAAAAATTGTGGAAAACGATTCAGGAAACAACAAATTTTTTTATCGGCTAATAAATAAATGGAATTGGTTACCCAAACACATCATGGACAATTAGCAAAGCCCGAAAAAGTTAATTGAAATGTGAACGACACAACAGCATCAACAAATCCAATAGTAAAGGATGTCGAAAAAAAAAGAAAAATCCCGAAAGTTCAATTTTACAAAATTTCAAATGGAAGTAGTAATAAGCCACTGATAAGACAGACAGACAGTGATCAATGATCAATCAATAACTTCTCATTCAAATGCTTTTCACTTGGCGCTCTGTTTGCAGTGCCCCCACTTTTGTCTTGTACACATTAAGCTTCGCCTCCTCACATGGGTCCTTAAAATCGACGCGGGGCTTCCACTCCAATCTTTCAATTCTTTGTTTGATGTGCCACAATAATATGCCCAACCAATTTTCATAAACTTTCAACACATAATTGTTTGTGAACATTTTGACTATTTTAGTTTTATAATCCGACCGAGCTTTGTGCAATTCAGATTTGTCATTTTCGATCTTGAACTTTCGTCCCGCTTCACACATTGAACCCATATCTGAATGATTATAATATTGTTGTATACTTCAAATAATTTTACCAACAATTTTGGTGCATAAGAGATAACGTGCTTCCAATGCTGAAACCCCCAATAGAGACCCCCCCCACCCTCCCCCCTCTTGAAATAAAACTTTTGGGCCTTAACTTTTTTATTTGCAGGCCAATTTCTAACAATGTGATTTCAATCGAAAGTTGTTTGTTTAAAAGCTATGGTTAATAGAGCTGCTCGAGAGTCTCGGTCTCGGTTCTCGAGTCGAGAAATTTCTCGGTTTTTTTGGGTCTCGGTCTCGAGTCTCGGTGTTTCGGTCTCGGTTTCCGAGACTTTTCTTACACCCCTAAAGATTGAGTTTTGGGCCAAAAGAGGAAGTAGTGAAAGGGAATATATGTTATAATTTCAAGAGCCATAAGGAATTGTCAATGGCCGAGTGGTTTGTGTTCTATGTTTTACTGATATGGTTGGTGTTGGTTCGAATCCCTCTTATTGTAAAATTCTTTTTATGAATTTACCCTCAATTTTGGATGAAATAAATACTTAATATTAAATTTCTTTCATATGTAGGTATCTTTTGACTTTTAAATTTCTTGGGGCGTACTCCGTATAAAATTTATTTTTAAAATTGGTATGCTTAAAGATTTAGGGGCCATTTTACAAATTTTCATAAGAAACCCAGCTCTTGATAGCCGAATGGTTAGTGTGACTTTTGGCACAGCGCAAGTTCGAAGTTCTATTCCTTTACCCTGCAACCTCTTTTTTCACAATCCGACTTTTGGCTTCAAAAATCTTGCAATTTTTGCCTTCTTAAATTTAAATAAGACGTGAAAAGGGACCAAATTATGTTAACAAATCCAGTCATTTTCTTCCAAATTTTTCCCGGCGGCGCCTATCGGCACCGCCGCCCGCCCCACCTCCTCGCCGCGAAAAAGGTGTTTTTAATGAAAATAAGACGCGAAAAAGCGTAGAAAATGTAGAAATTCTGATAACAAACTAGTTTAATTTTTCAAAATTTTCCTGGCGGCGCTTATCGGCACCACCAGACCCCAACCAGATGAATTAGTTTTTTTTCAAGCTCTCAAATTGCTCAAAAAAATTGTTTCTGGTGAAAAATATGTTGCAAATGCTGATTTAGAGAATAAAATGCAAGATTAAGCCTCAAAACAACGTTTTAAAAATGTTCTTATTTTGGACCCCAAAATCTTATTTTTGACCTTCGATGTTCTTAGAAAGATGTTTTTTGGGATTTTTAGAAAAGAATACCATTTTTCATGAAAAGTCTCGGTCTCGGTTCTCGAGTCGAGAAATTTCTCGGTTTTTTTGGGTCTCGGTCTCGGTCTCGAGTCTCGGTGTCAAGTCTCGGTCTCGGTCTCGAGTCTCGGTGTCAAGTCTCGGTCTCGAGTCTCGGTGTCAAGTCTCGGTCTCGAGTCTCGGTGTCAAGTCTCGGTCTCGAGTCTCGGTGTCAAGTCTCGGTCTCGGTCTCGAGTCTCGGTGTCAAGTCTCGGTCTCGAGTCTCGGTGTCAAGTCTCGGTCTCGAGTCTCGGTGTCAAGTCTCGGTCTCGGTTCTCGAGTCTCGGGAAATTTTGGGTCTCGAGCAGCTCTAATGGTTAAGCAGAAGCAGCTAAGGGATTAAATACTACTCACAAAAAAGTTCAAAAGTCAAATTCACAAAATCCCATTTTTTACATTTGAAAATTTGTAACTTTTTTCAAATTCTTTTGGTCGCTTAGATTCTGTTTAATCATTGCTTCTAAACCGCAGATTAATCCCATCAGAACTTATTTTACAAAATTATTGTGACTTGCCAAATCCAATCTCTTCCGTGAGGTCCCATAGTTCAGTGTGTAATTCAGTTGCCATTTCCGAATTCAATTTTTCCCATAGAGCCAACAATTGTAGCATATAATTTCTTGCTTTAATAAAGTTGTCATAAGCGGAACTTGTTGAATTTAACCGAACCGAAAACCGGGTGTCGGAAAACCGGCCTAACCAAAAACCGGGGTCCCAAACCGGTCGGTTTCGGTTTGAAAAATAGACCTTTAATGATGGGATTTTTTTGGATAAATAATTGAAAATGCAAGAGATAGTCTTAATTAGATAATGTTTTTCGTTTCACAAATGGCCGGGTTTTTTTTGCGTATGTTTTATGAGAATATTCGGTGCTGGTTCTATCCCGTGATATGAAAAATATTAAATTTTTATTTCTTTTATCTTCATTTTTATGCAAGGAGATAAATTTCTCATTCTTTTCGACTTAACAATGTTTGGTGGCGAAATATATCACTATACTTGGGATTTAATGTTTCTTTACGGCCCTTTTTATGATTAATTTCATAACAAGCCCAGACAAATTCTCAAAATCTCGATCAAAGTAGGTTTTATCCGGGTAATCACAGACTTTCTTTCCAGAAAGACGATGCCGTTGATTTTTCCGTCAAATCTACAATTGATTTTTTTTGCTTAATTTCACCGAAGAATTCTTGATAAGACTTTTTGCTTATTTTAAAATTTTTCCTGTGGTACCTAACGGCACCGCCTGCTGATAATTGATGTTTCTTTGGTGCTTTTTTAAGCACTCATTTAGTTCGGATAAAATTTGCCTATTAAATGTACCAAAAATTTAGGAATTTTTTTTTCTGAAAATAAGCCTTAAACCGGTTTCGGTTAACCGGGTCGGCCAAAAACCGAAACCGAAAACCGGTAGCAAAACCGGTCTAACCGAAAACCGGGGGTAGCAAAACCGGTCTAACCGAAAACCGGGGGTACCGGTTTTAAACCGATTTTGCCCAACCCTAGTAATAAATATAATCTTTTATAAAACAGATATATTCTTTACGAAAATTAAATTGCCAGCCCGATTTATAATATTTAAATTTTAAAATTTATTACTACTGGTACTTTTTTTTAAAACGCCCCACTGATACTTTAAAAAAAAACTCAACACGTTTAATTTAAGTGAAAGCAAAACTAACCCGCACGAGAGGCATTAAATTTTTCACTTAGAGTGTTAGGAGGTGCATTTTCATTCCATGCTTGCTGATTTTCGAATTTGACTTTGTCCTACATTTTAAAATTGTAATATTTGAAAATAATATTCAATTTAATTTACCGAAATTTTCAGCGCGTTGCCTTCGCCCCAATTGAACAGGTCCCTATAGACGCCTTTAATTACTTCCATTGCTGAGCTCATTTGTAGTTCACCCTGCTCCATGAGGAAGCTTGGTTTCATACACCGACCTTCGAATCGATATTCTTAAATTTAAATTGAAATTTTTTGTTTTTTTGAAAACCCATTAATGAATCTGATGCCTAACTGACCCTGGTCTTTAATTCTTGCTGCTGTTGAACTGCTTGAACATGGCTCTCCTTTCCCGGCGGCGGCCTGATTCTGCACATATTCCCAATTCGCGACGTATGTGTCGGCTGCAATTGCCATCGCTTTCCAAGTTTCACAAATTTTGCGCTGTTCCTCCGTGGATTTGATGCCAATGTCGGCGGGTTTTTCATCGAACCTTAAAGGCGGACGTTCAGAGGATAAACAGAAAAATTCACGAAAATCTGTGTTTTAGTATTCGCTTATCCCTCTTATCCGGGAAAAAATTATAGGAGGAAACGAATACGGATATACCCAAATCCATGCTTTATTTACTTTTTGCATTGCCATTTTTGCACCATTTCGCGCCAAAAATTGCGTTTTCTCAGTGCCATTGCTTTGGCCATGTCCACCTCCTCCGTTGTTGTGGCATATTCAACCACGATATCAGCTAAGACGGCAATGATCATATCCATGATGATCAACAGCAGAATTGGCATTAATTGTGGTGGAACTCGGCACATTTTTTTCACAAATTTTTACTTTTGGCAAAAGATGAATGGTATTGTAGGCGAGCTTCAATGAATAATTGGGTGATACAACTGACTTTTTCAGCGTGGAAATTGGCTATTTGTTCCGAAAAAATTGGCCCACTTTTCTCCATCAACGAAACGCGCGCCGCACTCTCTCCTGGCATTATGGGCATGGCACGGCTAAAGAAAGCCGTGCGCAAATTTATAAAAATTGGATTCCTTGTAGTGTCCGTGTAAAATCCCACCTTTTTTCATGGTAGTAAAATGTTGGCAAATAACATGCCAATGTATACGCGCGCCGCACTCTCTTTTAGCATTATGGGCATGGCATGGGCAAAAGCTTTGCGCAATGCCCACCTGTTAACTGTAAAATTCCCTCCAATTATGCTGAAATAGGCAATCACTTAAACAAAGGTGTGGTGGGCTGACATTCTTAGGAAAAGCGGCGGGAGGAGAAGCGCACATTGCTCAAAATGAATATATTTTTGGCAAAAATATTGATCGTATATCCCAGAGCCAAAATCGCATATACACACAAAATTTTATAGAAGGAAAAAATAGATTTTTTGAAAATGAAAAGAAAATATAAAAATTTAAGGATTATATTATTTTAAGATTGAAAAATACGAACATATTAACGTATTTTCTCTAATAGCCTCCCCGGGGCGGCTATTTTTCAAAATTTCCCCTGAGATTCTAACGAATGATTACTGAAAATAAAATCATAGTTTTTATCTTAAAGAATCAATTTTTTCTTAAAATCCTGCCAAACGTCTGAATGTACAATAGGTCTGAAAGTCGAATAGACAAAAAAAAAAGTCCGGGTGTCAAAAACAGCCACAATTGATTTTTTTTTAAATGATCTCTTTTATGGTACCTAATATATATATTCGACATTCGGACCATTAATAATACCTAAGGTCCCAATCACGAACCAGAGCACGCTGCATCGAAATTTTAAAGAGCCGGCACTAAATTGGACTCTATCGGATTTATAGTTAATCCTACGGGTTCTATCCTCAAATTTTTATTTTATTTTTTTTCCCAAATTCTTAACAGTACCTGAAATTTTGTTTTATCACATTTTTTTGCTTTTTTTTTTGCTTCTTGACTTTGTTGTTTAGAATTTGCAATTCACAGCTAAAATAAAATCAGTTGGCCCGGATACTTTAATTAAACCAAGTAGATAGTCTCTGTCCTTTTTTTGTTCACCAAAACATGCATTTGATTTCTTGTCCACACATTGAATTCGATCACACTTTTGTGTAGAGCATTGCAAATTTTAATTTTGTTGACAAATTAAAATGTAAAAATTTTACATGCACATTTTAACTTTCGCACAAAAACAGAGGATTTTCCCGTTAAAACGAGGTATCTGTACTAACATTTCCGTGGTTTTCCGTTAAAACGAGCTATCGGTACTGACTTTTCCGATATCGTCCGGCAAGTATCGGAATCGGTTGGTCTGAAAAGTATCGGTATTGCGCAACCCCAGCAGATAAAAGTGATAACGGTTCACTTGTCCATCCGCAACTTCAGCTGAGTAGTTGGTCGTAAACGGACCAAAAAAGTTGTGTTGGCTGTTGAAGCGGGGCCCAATTTGGTGGGACAAAAGCGAATGGGCGGAAAGTGAACGAAAAGCAACTTTAGAATGGAATTTATCGGAGGAAATAAATTTGATTTCGTGTGGATACATTAAATTCGATGACACTTTTGTTTAGCCGCTTTTTTTGTTGCCAATTAAATCTAGAAGAAATGACATTTGATAAATTCGGTACTTACCTAGTTATGACGCAACAAAAAATTTTTTAATCAATAATTCTCTTGAATCGTTTGTTGTGCCCATACGTTTTCTTGAGATTGAACTCGATTGAATTGAAGCTTTGTAAATTTTCGAGATTTTTTGACAGAAATATACTGTTTAAAACTTTTTGGAGGGCAGGCCAACAAAATTTTTGAGACCGTAAATAAACTAGAGTTAGAGCCGGGCCGGGCCCGGTACCGGGTTTTGCCGGGCCCGGTAACCCGGCCCGGTGATTTTTGGAAAAAACCGGGTTAACCGGGTTGGGAGCGGCCGGGCCCGGAACCCGGTTGTTTTTGAAAAAGTCAGCCCGGCCCGGCCCGGTGGATTTGAAAATCTCTAACTCTAAAATAAACACTAAATCTCAAAATTAAAATTTCTATTTCGCCGTTAAAACATTGTAAAGTCTAAGTCTAAAAGAATGAGATATTTTTTCCTTGCATAAAAAATGAAGTAAAAGTCATAAAAACTTAAATTATTTTCACATCACGGGATAGAACCAGCACCGAACATTCTCATAGAACCTACGCCCAAAAACCCGGTTTTCGGTTCGGTTAACCGACCGTGGACAACTCTCGTATTAACCTTGGATTCGGTTGACTAGAAAAAAATTTAGTTTTCAAAAAAATTGATTTGTTTAAAATTAAATTACCGAATTTCAGTGATCATTCATTGGAATGAAGCGATAATTTGTGTGAATTATAAAATGCATAGCCCTTGTTTTCCCAAAATTTCTGCATGTAAAATCACTATTTTTTTATACCATAGGTTTTTTTGGTCCAGAACCGGAGGACCGGAAACGG
Source organism: Heterodera carotae (assembly GCA_024500135.1). Classification (NCBI taxonomy): domain Eukaryota; kingdom Metazoa; phylum Nematoda; class Chromadorea; order Rhabditida; family Heteroderidae; genus Heterodera; species Heterodera carotae. The sequence continues at coordinate 24,894 of JAKKIK010000247.1, forward strand.
CGATCCGGAAGTGTCCAGTTCCGTTGAAAGCCGGGGCGGCTATTAGAGGAAATACGGTATTGCAAAATATGAAAAAACGCAAAATTTTAAGTGCTTGAATGAGAATAATTCCTGCTTTAACTAGACTTTCAATCGCGATTTAAATCCTTACACAATACAACAATTTTGCTAAGAGCAATCAAATTTCGTTCATTCGATAAAAGACGAGATGTTGGCTTCACTTGGCATTCACTTTCCGCCCATTCGCTTTCGTCCCAACAAATCGGGCCCCTCTTTAACAGAAATCCTGGATAGGGTTCATCAACATCAGTTCTTTGGAATGTCATCCGTTCCCGTGTTCGCGGATTCTCGCATTCAAATGGGTGAATAGCAAAATAATCGGCATCAAACAGCCAACAAATCAGGTAACTAACAGGCGATTCAGCGTCAAGAAAAGCCTATAGTGGTGATGAATAATTACGTATTTAAAATTAAGATTAATTAAAAGACCTTATACAGTTTACCACCATCCCGCTCCCCCTCCCATTATTTTTTTTCGCATAAAAACATGTTTTGGGGCAAGCCCGTAACCTGAAAAAAATTTCGGAGGGAGGGGGGGGGGGAATTTCCCCCCCCCCCCTGCCCCCCTGGTTACGGGCCTGTTTTGCCACTTTTGGGAGCATCGGGTTTTATGAGTTAAAACAAAGCAAAGAAACTATGGGCAGAAACTGAAATTAAATTACCATTTTAAAACCCTCCAATTTTGTATTAATGTCTTCTGAACCGTCACAGCAACACATAAGCACTTTTGGTAGGCCATCACTGCGCGGTGTGTGCTGTTACCCCCAAATAAGTGCCGGCTGAAGGGCGTTGGGCGATAACAAAAAAATTGGCGTTTCAAGGGATTTGAAACGGGGAAAAACGGGAAAGTCCTGGGCGGACTAGATTGGACAGGCTCAGAAGCCTTTTGGGGGGAGCGAGTTGATCACCGAGTGATCGATAAAACGAGTTTGGCTCGGTTCAGTTGGGATGAACCGAGAATACCTTGAGACACCCTTTTTTGATAAAAGTGCAAGGATTTTAAAATGCTTTCTTTATTTGATCGCAAAGAAATTCCAAGTGAATGGCATCGGTAGGGGGATTCTGCAGAGCTTAAATACAAATGAATTGGGGCGGGACGAGGGGATGGACTCGAATTAATCTCTTCTCTTCAGGCAGCGGCATGATTGCAGTGTTGGAGTCCTTCGATGCAGGTCCATGGCTGGCGAGGAGTTGGAGCAGTTCGGTGGTGACCAATGACCAGGTAAGGGGGAAAGGGAGGGGGAGGGATTGGTGGCTGATACCCTTATCCCTCCTTGCATAGGGGGATGACCAGGGAAATCCCACATTTTTGAATTAGGCAAAAAAGAGGATTAACCACAAACTTTATTTTACGAATAAAGCAAAAAAAGAAATGTAAAAATGATCAACAAAATGGATCACTTCTGTCCGTGACAGAACCTCCCGCGAAAGGGGGGCGGCCTCTCACAAATTCTTAAGACCCAGTGGGTCCAAAGGGTCTTTGATGCCGGCCTCCTCCGCTGATTTGGGCGTTGCCTCTTGCTTGGGCGGAGGCGGGTTGGATGACGACACGGCGACGCTCACAGTTGGGGCCTTGTCGGCCTTGGACAGGCGGCTTTCCAGGCTCTCAAAACGGCGGTCGATGCGACACACCACGAGAAGGAGCTGTGCCATCAAGTCGCGCACGGTCGGTTCACGCTCCGCTGGTGCTCCGTTCTGCGGCGGTGGCTGGACTGCCACGACGTTCAAAGCGTTCGGGGCCGGTGCTTCCAGCATGTTCTGAACCGGGGCGGGGGCCCGATTGCCACGCTGTCTGCGGTTGTTGTTGTTGTAGCCGTTGTATGGGGCCCCGTGGTTGCGCGGTGCCCCCAAATTACGCGGCTGCTGGGCAGCCACGTAGACGACTCGAGGCGGGGGCTGGTTAGTCCAATCTTGCTGTTCCAATGGCTGCACATATTGGACATTAGGGTTAGAACGGTGAGACATTACGAGGGAATGCTTTTTATTTGGATCTGAAAAATTAAAAGGTATTACTAACCGATTAAGTGAGAAGAGAAAAGAATGCGAATTGGGAGGGCATTGCATTTTCTTATATATCCAAATTTTCGCTTCCTTGTCAGATTGGTGATCCGCCTGCGAACTGTGCCCGCTGCTCATCAGATGGACGAACAGAGATTGAACGTTGATGCTTTGTTTTTTGATTTGTGATCGGTGGGGTGGGGAGGAGGGGCTTATGTACAGTCGGCATGATTTGCCTCTCTACCCTTCGTCTCCATACACCCGGCACCGCCGACCAGGGATTCTGGTCGGGTGGACCAAATCTCGGTGGTACTGCCTGTTTAGCCTCCACCATTCTCTGATCAACCAGCAGGCGCCGGCCAAATTAAGTGCTAACAGCACCGCTATGACGCCAAAACCGACCGCTTTCTCGTGTGTCGAGAAGAAGTCGGTCCAACTAATCTCCGTCTGCTGAGACGGCGGCTGTGATTTGCCGCTTTCGCCGATCTTGCCTTGGGTAATGTCGACAAGCGCCACCAAGATAATGACACGGACGGCGAAATTGAATACTCGCCTGATCGGGTTCATCTTTAGGCATAGGAAAATGACCAAGGCGCCACAGACCAAGACTACCACAATCGTTAGGAGCTGCGGTCCTACCAAAATCCAACTAAGAACATGATAGAAGTCCCCAAATCCCGGGAAACTGAGGCCCCCTGGGTGGGTGGCGGACTTTTGTCCCGAAACTCGCCATGATCTGCTCAAAGTAGGCAAAAAGGCCAAAGTCCCTTCCATAGGGAAGATAGTGTCGCCTCCGGGGCAACTAACTTTACAATTCGTCTCGATGTCCGCCGAATTAAGCGAGAGGGATACATTGCGGGGGGTTGGGTCCGTAGTACACGGGGTAACCCAATTTGCCCCATTCTCGCATAATATCTCTGCTAACGGATTGCCATAACTGGCCTTGCAAGTGTAGGTGAATCGGCTGCCCATGCGACACCGATAACACCCGGAGAGTTTTCCCGGGATGATTTTGCATGTAGCCATGTGGTGGCGTACTGCTAAACTCAACCCGTCCATTTTGAGCACCATCTGAATTGGCACGAAATCCGACTCGGCCCATACCTCTTTAGGGCTCTGATAGCCAAGAGAAATGGGGCCGATGGTCAGCGGGAGCCGGGTGCTCGGATCCGCCAATAGTTGTTCGACATCCAACTCTTTGCAGTGACAGCGTACCGAGCCTTCCTTATGGTCGGGACGGCAGTTGGTGCAAGCATCCAATGCGAGGGTGCATTGTACAGTGCTGGCCGCGACTTCGTCTGCACAGACCAAGGTTGGTTCGACCGCGGGAACAAGGGCGGCACTTTTTAGGCCCCCAATAAATGTGCCGGACAGAGCCGGAGCGGCCGGGTTTCCAAAAACCGCCGGAGTCACTGACAAGTTGACTGCCTTAAGTCTGAATGTCCGACCGGAGTAAAGAACGACCTCCTCAGTAAGGGTTGGGGTCCCATGGGAGCTGATCTTTACTTCAGTTTTAATCCGAAAATCCCAGGCTGGGCATCGAAACATTTCATAGACAAATCCGCTTCCCTTCCTAGTGGGTACGGCATAATTTCGATAAAAGAGACACGCGGAATTGGTACCGCCGCATCCATTAAACCAAAATGAACCACTGTCTAAGCAGTATGAATTTCCAGGGTAATTGTTCCCCTCTGACAATTCGGGAACCGTCTGGTTAGTGAGGAGATCCTCACAGGCCTTTCCCGAACACGATCCCATACCGGGGCACCTTTTACTGGCTAAGGTCTCGATTCGGTATGATCGGATAAATCCCATTGATTCCGGGACGCATTCTTGGGACAAACCCCTCAGGGTAAACGTCAGCATCCCTAACATCATGGATTCGGGACCCCGAATCATCAATTCAACCGGTTCCCCTGCCGGGAGCAAGTTGAGTAATGTAACAGCATTTAGTCTGCAAATCGTTCCATTGGCGTTTGATTCGCATTCCGTGGTGCTTGCCGTAATAGAGGCGGGGGCTCCATTACTTGGCTCAAAACACCCAATTAGGCTAACCAGGGCCAATGCCCATCCTAATTTGGTTAATGGTTTGAAGCGCCTTTGATTTTGGGGCTTCTTATTATATGAATCTGGCTCATAATCGTTTGCTGAATCTGAATTTATTTCAGCCAATCGCTTGTGCCGTCTTCCCCTTGTGAATCGTGTTCGGCGGCAGCAGCAGCGGAGGCGTCGGACAAGCGCTCGGAAGAGTCCGAGGAAACAGCGCGTCCAACTCAAAATGCAGCAACAGCTGAGCAGCAGGATGCCCAACACCAAAAACACACACCCGGTCAAAAGGGCGGAGAAAATTGGTGAGCATTGCGCATTGAAAATCCTGCTTATGCATAAGTAGCAATCTAGCAGTAGGCAAATATCCACCGGTGCACATTGTGCCGATTGGGAAGTCATATTCGACTCAGCCCAAAATTTGGCTTTACACGAAAAGCCTAACAGCAAATTTTCGTCCGGGAGGGGAAAAATGAAGGGATTTTTATAATCCCTGCTCCCACAAATCCCGTCGCAACATATTTCCACTAGCTTGACGTTAGGAAAGCCATTAATCATAACTCCCTTTAAATTGCAGGTGAAAAAACTTTCGTCCGCCGTCCTTTCGACCAAGCCGACGTTCGAGGTTTTCGGTGTTGTGGTTACCGGTGCGCCGGAAGTGATGCAGACCAAGGCGAATATGAGCGCCAAAGTGATCACCGGCGAGAGAAAAGAGGCGGCACCAAGCGGCCGCGGCGGCTGATCAGCCCATTTGAATTGCTTTTTAGCCGGAGGAGGCACCGGCGGGCGATCAGCCCATTTGAAAAATTTTGTTTTTTCAGTCGTCCCCATATTGGGTACTGAATTTCCCAATTTCGTCTCTTCTGGCACTTTTTCAATCTCCACATCCACGCTTTCCTTCAGGGAATCTCCCGAGGGCGGCGGAATTGAATTTTCGGGCGGTTCCTCCAATGGTACCAATTTGGATACGGGTCGGGACCATATCTTTCCGTTTGGCATAAGAATATTGGCACTTCTTGGGTTATTTTCGGGCCCTTGCAGCGCGACAATTTTACCCATAGGCCAAATATTCCTAGGAAACTCCTCCTGTTCGACCAAAACAATGTGATTGATTTGGGGAATATTTTGGGAGGTAATGCGGGGCCCTTTATGTTTGGTTTGGTTTCGCTGTCTTAACAACAGCAAATATTCGTTAGACCACCGTTCCCAAAAATGCCGTATTGATTTTGCCGTTGCCCACCAGCGAGTGGCCAATTTTTCAGCCGGCGAGGGCTTGTAAATTTCTTCGCCCATATCTGGCTCTTCCAAACAAAGGTTGGCTTTGGGGCATATGAAATCAATAGGTCTCAACGGGAAGGGTCCGTCCGACTCATCTGACACAAAAGTGATAGGGCGGGAATTGATAGCCGCCTCAACTTCAGCCAGAAAAGTGCAGATTTCTTCCCAACCCAGTAAACGGCGCCCTAAAACGCGCCGAAAGCAATTTTTAATCAATGCATTTAATCGCTCATAAACCCCGCCGGACCAGGGGCTAAAAGCGGGAATTAGGGTCCACTTAATGCCAAAATCGGTGCATTGCTCGAGGGCACTCTTGGTGAGCACCAACTGCGAGCCATGGTCTGATAGGATGGTTTTTGGTATGCCCCGACGCGAAACAAAGCGACGGAAGGCCATCAAAAAATGATCAGCGTCCATTGAAGTGACCACTTCCAAATGGACTGCTCGGCTTGCCAAACAGGTGATCAATAAAATCCATGCCTTAGCGGGTGCTGATTGTGGGATTTTATACAGCGTTGGGCCCACAAAATCCAACCCTACATTCTCAAATGTGGGCGAGGGGCGGGTGCGGGATTTAGGGAGAGGCGGCATGGGAGGGAGCCCAAATTTAACCGCCCTATCCCTTTTGCAGGTCCGACAGTCGCTCAAGACTCGACGGACAGTGCGTCGTGCTTTTCGACACCAATAATGAGAAAAAAATTCCGTCAGCGTGCCATCGACGCCGGCATGAAGCAGTCGATTATGTGCATCCCGGATAAGCAGTGTGGTGAGCCATGAATCGGCGGGAAGCACCAACGGATGCTCAAAATCCGGATTGCCGGTGCCGCACAGACGCGATTTGAGACGGACCAGACCGTCGTTATCTAGATAAGTTTCATTTGGGGGGTCCCAGCCCCCCTGCACCGCTTTAACGATCCAATATTTTACCAATTTTTGGCATTTTGGGTCCGCTAAATTCCCGTCCTTTAAATCCGGGAACAGTTTCTTTTTGTTCCCTATTTTTGACAGGAATTTCAAAACGCGGAAAGCCGTGCGCAGCAATTTTTGCCAGGAACTGAAGCGGCGGAGCTCAAAAAGCTCTATTGGTGCCACCAATGGGACGCTGATGATGGGCTCCGGGGCCAAACTTTCTTCTGGCGGCAAAGCGACGGTAAGTTCATCCGGCCAATCAGCGGGGGGTCCGGATAACCAATTCGGCCCCCTCCACCACAAAATTTGCTCTTTCAGTTCATCAGGCGGCACGGGCCGCGTGCCTAAATCAGCGGTGTTGTCTGCAGAGCGGACATAACGGAAAGTGATGGGCCGCTGGCTGCGGATTTCCCGGACTCGGTTAGCGACAAATACCGGTAATTTATCCTGGGAGGACAACCAAGCCAACGCAATTCGAGAGTCTGACCATAAGTGATCAGATTCGATTGCATATGGAAGATGCGATTTAACGAATTTTGCGGCCCGGATCCCGATTAGAATGCCTAATAATTCCAGGCGCGGAATGGTCAGACCATCAGGCAGATCTTGGGCCATTTTCTTGGGCCTAATTCGGGACCGGGAATAGATCAATGATGTATGAATGTCTTTCCCTATCTCTGACCGTAAATAAACCGCCGTGGCGAAAGCACTCGGCGAAGCATCACAAAAGATGTGCAGTTGCAGTTTCCCGGATACAATTCGCGGGGTGTGGCGGGGAATGAGCAGGCTTTTTCCCTCCCATTCTTTTTTCAATTCCCTCCACGTCCCTTTTTCGCCTTCCGGGATGGGTTCATCCCACCCCTGTGAATTTTTCCATAATTTCTGGAAAAACAATTTCGCCTTAATAAGGCTGGGGGCACAAAGGCCTAGGGGGTCAAAAAATGAAGCAATTGTTTTTAACACGATCCTTCGGGTAAGCCCCTCGGTTGGGGGGACATTCGGAAAGGTAAACAATAATTCATCCATTTTCAAAATCCATTTCAGGCCAAGGACCGATGGCTCATCCACCGAAAGTCGGTCTTCCTCTGGGATGTTTGACAGAATGGACGCATCCGACGCAATGAATTCCCGAAGGCGCATCTTGGCAGCCACGAAAATGGTTTGTGCTTCGATCGCTTTTTGTTGTGCCTCTATTTTGGAATCGGCCAAAATCAGTAAATTGTCCACATAAAGCAACGATTGGTCACTGATTTCTTTTGCCAAATCGCCAGGGGTGGCGTTCAAATGGTATTGCAATGTGGCGGCCAAAAGAAACGGGCACGAAACGATGCCGAACGTGATGCGTCGGAATCGATAAACCAATAAATTTTCCCCTTGCAAGGGTTTTTCCAAATTATTGACCCATAGGAATTTTGAAAATTCTCGATCGGATTCTCCCAAACTGATCATTAAGAAGGCCTTTTCAATATCAGCCCAGACTGGCCAAATTGTAGCCCTAAATTGGATCAGTTTGCCGGCCAAATCCGGGTAAAGATTAGGTCCTGGATAAAGCAAATCATTTAGCGAATGCGCCCCTTTTTCATGTGAAGAAGCGTCATAAACTAGGCGTAATTTCTTTCCCATTACGGCATGATGGGGCAAAAAATGCTGGGGGGCATGTGATCGAACCGATTTTTCGATTATCCCCCTCTGTATATAATCATCGATTATTTCGTTGCATTCCGAAAACAAGCGGGGGGACTCCCTCAGCTTTCGTGCTAGTGCCGAAAGGCGAGAATAGGCTATCCTGAAATTTTCCGGGGGGCGTTCCTCCGATTTCCAGGGAAGTCCCACCTCATAGCGCCCGCTTTTGTCAATTTTTATTTGTCCATTAAATTTTTCTAAAGCAATTTCATCATCTTTTGCTTCAGGGGGATCAGAGATCCCGATGGACTCCAGTGTCCAAAACCGCCCCATGTCCGGCGTGCGGGACTGATCGGGACAGACGACTGGACAAGTGAGTTCGTAATTGGGGGTCGGCGAAGGTACACCGCACTCTTCCCCACCGAAAACCGTACCAAAAACGGTTTTGACCATAAAAATTCCGGGCCGGATTTCGGATCGATCGCGGATGAATCGCCAAAACTCTCGGACTCCAATCATTATCTGAGGCTCAACCACACTGGGCCTGGGACTCTCCGGGTCCTCGAATTGGGGTGGACTGATCAGACATTCGATTGGCGGAGTGATTTTATGGGTTTGGTTCAAAAAAATCTCTTCCCAACCGCCGTCTTCCCGTAGGAGAAGAACGGAAAAGAATGGGGAGCTAAAACGGGAGAATTTTTCTTGCCCGTTCCCCGCAAAGCCGCCTACAATAATTTCCTCAGTCGAAATTTTACGAGGATTAATTTCTTGGACCAGGTTAGCCGTAATGAATGAGCTTTGGCTGCCCACATCAAAAAATACGGGTACTGAAATTGGATTCAGAGGGTCCCTATGGTTGTACACATCTACCTTCATTATCATCAGATATGAGGGATTGCGACTTTTTTCAGGTTTGACCACTGCCGCGGAGACCGGGACGGATGCCGAATGATTTGGCACCACCTGCTGGCTCCCGGCAAATCTCGTGGTTGGTTTGGGTGGGAGTGGATTCCCCTTATATTTTGGGCAAATGATTAAATGGTGCTGCTCTCCGCAGCACGAACATTTACCATTTGATGAGCAGTTCGCAATTGAATGCCCATTTCTGATGCACAAAAAGCATCTCCCCTGTTCGGATAAGCGTTGTTTGCGCTTGGCGACATTTGAGTACCGGGGGCATTTGGTGGGTTTATGCCCGTTCCTCTCGCACAACGAACAGGTCCCCGCCGCTGGGGGTACATAATTCTGGTTCAGATTTTCCCGCTCAGCCGGTTTCACAACCGGAAACGCCCGGTGGGGCGTATTCTGCGAAAAACGTTGATCGTTCTGACCATTGCGGCGCTGCTGACCGTTCAAAAAACCATTTCCCCCCGACCGTTGGTAGGGGTAATTTTGGGGAGCCTGCCGCCCCCCTGAGAAGTTTTGGGGGGCCATATGACGGGAAGGCATTTCCCGATCAATGTTGGCGGCCTCTCTGATTTGGACGAGACCTAACAACCCCTCCCTCCACTGCTTGGCACTCCACCTTGCGCCAAACTCTCTTTCCTGTTTTAACAGATCGAGGCGAGCGTCAGCCGGCAATTTCTCCATCAACGATGTCACAATAAAAGGACTGTCGCCGAGATCATCTGTCATCGAGGTGAGCTGACGGCAGATACGCTCAATCCCCTCTGAAAGGGTGCGGAGAGAAGCGGTGGTCATTGACGCACGAGGAAGTCGCAGCAACTCACTGCGCAGGTCATTGGCCCTTTTATACTCATCCCCATATCGGGTAGTGAGTGCCTTTTTGACAATTTCATAATTTTGGTCAATTATGGGGTAACCATTGACCAAATCCCGGGCAGGACCTTTTAATTGCCCGAAGAGGTAGGTCAGTTTCTGGGCGGGGGACAACTCAGTCCTGGAATCGACATTATCCTTAAAATTTGCCCAGAAGGTTGCCCATTTTGAAGGGGACCCATCAAAATCGATTAATCCGATCGTGGGTAACGGCACAATCGGGCGGTGACGAGCTGGTTGCGGATTTTGATCCGCCGCTGGTGGCGGTGGTTGATGGGCGCGCAATTGATCGACTTTCATATCGAGTCGTGCCATTGCCTCGACAATGGCGACGATAAAAGCGCCCGGGGCGTCACCGCCCGGCGCATATTGGCTAAAAAGAAGTTCCTCGGCCTCCAGGGGCCTCCCTTCTAACGCGCCGAGCACGGTACCCCATTTGTCTAACTGTTTTTGGACTAGGTTTTCACAACGGGCTAATCCCTCAGAAGCGCTAGACAGTTGAATAATAGTAGCATTAGCATCGGCCAATAATCCGAGGGCCGTATTAAGATTGTCTCGACCGCGTTGGATGGCCTGCGTAAGCACACCACGAATGGTGGAGGATGCCATCGCAAAAGGTTTGTTTTTGGGGAACGGTTTGTTCGGACCCTACAACTTTTGGCTAGGCTCTTGTATCAAGAGCACCAGACTCTTAATCCGTTTTGTTACCCCCAAATAAGTGCCGGCTGAAGGGCGTTGGGCGATAACAAAAAAATTGGCGTTTCAAGGGATTTGAAACGGGGAAAAACGGGAAAGTCCTGGGCGGACTAGATTGGACAGGCTCAGAAGCCTTTTGGGGGGAGCGAGTTGATCACCGAGTGATCGATAAAACGAGTTTGGCTCGGTTCAGTTGGGATGAACCGAGAATACCTTGAGACACCCTTTTTTGATAAAAGTGCAAGGATTTTAAAATGCTTTCTTTATTTGATCGCAAAGAAATTCCAAGTGAATGGCATCGGTAGGGGGATTCTGCAGAGCTTAAATACAAATGAATTGGGGCGGGACGAGGGGATGGACTCGAATTAATCTCTTCTCTTCAGGCAGCGGCATGATTGCAGTGTTGGAGTCCTTCGATGCAGGTCCATGGCTGGCGAGGAGTTGGAGCAGTTCGGTGGTGACCAATGACCAGGTAAGGGGGAAAGGGAGGGGGAGGGATTGGTGGCTGATACCCTTATCCCTCCTTGCATAGGGGGATGACCAGGGAAATCCCACATTTTTGAATTAGGCAAAAAAGAGGATTAACCACAAACTTTATTTTACGAATAAAGCAAAAAAAGAAATGTAAAAATGATCAACAAAATGGATCACTTCTGTCCGTGACATGTGCAGCCACTTGGCCAATGCTTGGCCAGCGGACGCATTCGCGCGATCATCCGCCGGAGTCTTGGGAATGAATCTGCTTCCGGCATGGATCACACGGAGATTGGCACAATCCCGCAAAACGGTTGGAGAGACGAGAGTTCGCAAACAAACGAACCCTTTGTCGAAAATAAAAAACTTGTAGAGTCGTTGTGCGATGAGTGGCCAAATGTGCGTGACAATTATGCGCCAATTATCAATTTCAGACCAAATAGGCATCATAAATCCGGTATCCACATTGTTGAACATATGGCAAATCCGGCGCAGAAATTCAATGACATTTTGCTCGAGGTAACTGAATTTTTTTCAACTCAAATATTAGGCAAAAAATAATAAATGGAATTGGCTAATTACTTTTTTCAGGTACTTTTGTCAAGAAAATCATTAACCCAAACGATCGGTACTACATAATGTTTAGCAGTGAAAATGATTTTGGGCAGAAAGGCTAGGACTTGCATTTTATTTTCCAATTTCTTACGTTATTCTAATTTGATTGAAGCCGACCAAGTTTGGTGGTGGTGGCACTTCCAAAAGTGCCGACTCCGCCAAAAAGACGCCATCTTTCTCCTGGTCTCCGTCCTTGAGAAGTTTTGCACGACTGCCGTACTTTTCACGCCGAAATACAATGTTGCCAAGTGACCATTGAATTGTCCTTAGTGTGTTCAGATCAGGCCCGTAACTAACCAGGGGGGATTCACTCCCCCCCCCCCCGAAATCGAGAAATAAGGAAAAAATTTGCATTTTCCCCAACAAAAGGAAAAAAGTTTTCCCAATTCCCACACCCCCCACCCCGAAACCAAAAATTTGCCAATCTCCCCTCCCCCACCCTAATTTTTTTTCTGATTACGGGCTTGGTTCAGATACGGCGGCCGATTCCCTAAGCCGACCTCAAATGTTCGTCCGCCAACCAATCCAATCGGGCACAGAGCGGCGCTATTTTCAGTCCGACAACGGCACGCGCAGACAAAGCAAAGACGTCGTACCAAACATCATTACAAATGTTGCTGAATTTGTAAAAGAAAAAATACCATGCGCAATCAAAAAAATTTCAATTTTTTTGTAAAATCCCCATTAAAATTACTCACATTCGCTTTAAATTACGCTCAGCTTCGCGCGGATAGTCGGACATAAGTAATAATAAATAAGCTGCTGTTGTTAGCCTAACAAAAACACGATTTTTGAATACAATAAGAAGATATGAGCAAAATAGATGGATATGGAAATGAAAAAAAACAGCAGAGGTCCAGATAAAAAGATAAAGCACAATGACCAAAACTAATCAATAACTTTAGCGTGTGAAAGGGGCAGAGAAAGAGAGAATGAACGAATGCCAAATGCAGAGAAAGAGAGAATGAACGAATGCCAAAAAGCAAAGATACGTCGACGCCCACGTCAAAGAACTCAACAGGATTCGACAAAATCTCGACTAACTAAAAAAAGGTCAAAATCCTGACTAGAGCTAAAAAAAATTAAAAAACACCTAAAAAATTATGTAGTTTAAGTTAAGATTTTCGTTTTTTTGGAGGTCAAATGCTAGCAACAACCAGATGAAGAGGACGATTTCAAAAATATTAAAATTTTTTTGTACCATTTTCAACCGATCATATTTTTTGCTGCATTTTTTTTTCTTTTCATTGGCCGATTGAACTGAATAAAATTGTTTTTATTACATATATGGATTGGCAGGCCCTAAAAAAACCGTTGTGCAAAGAAAAAATGACGAAATTCACGTGATTTTCACTAGTGGGACGTTTTGTCCGATTTTCGCTGGTGGGACATTTTGTCGGTGGGACCTTTTGTCCGATTTTCACTAGTGGGACCTTTTGTCCGATTTTTGCTGGTGGGACCTTTTGTCGGTGGGACATTTTGTCGGTGGGACCTTTTGTCCGATTTTCACTAGTGGGACCTTTGTCCGATTTTCGCTGGTGGGACCTTTTGTCGGTGGGACATTTTATCGGTGGGACCTTTTGTCGTACAGCCACCTCTGGTTTAGGTCCCCATTTTGGTCAATTTTGTAGAAAGTTTTAATAAACAAACAAAAAAATATTTCATGGATTTTTAATAGTGATCGGAAACTCGGGCCAACCAATTTATTGATCATTAATTGGTCTATTTATTGTTTCAATAAGTTATTGGTACTTCATAGATTTTCTTCAATCAGTTAATTGATCAATTAATCGATAATTTTATTGATTTTTTCATTATTGGTCCTTTACAACCCTAATATTTATGTAAATGAATCAAAATTCTGAAATTTTTATTTTTACTCAACAAACATTTTTAAAAAATCGGAAGGCGTTAGGCAGGCAGGGTTTTAGAAATTAAGCCCTTAGAATTGCGGATCGAGATCGGCTACCGGTCAAAATGTCCAATGGACAAAATGTCCAACGGTCAAAATGCCCAATGGACAAAATGTCCAATAAGCCAAAAACGGACAAAATGCCCAATAAGCC
>JAKKIK010000248.1:0-38363 GCA_024500135.1 Heterodera carotae
GTGCATTTTCAGATTTTCTTGCATTTTTGCCAAGAAATTTCTGGAAAAATGCCAAAATAGGTGCTAAAAATTCGAAAAATGCCAAAATAGGTTGTTAACTATTTTAGGTGCCAAAACGCTAAAATAGGTGTTTTTAGGTGCTAAAAAGTCGCTCTAAATCGAAAATTGTTCGGAGAAAATGTTATTTTTGGGCTTCTCTCATCATAACTAAGCCGCAAAAAAATAGGTAAAAACCTAAAAATCCTAGCTCTATATATTAGATATCTGCTGATAATTACCGGCGCTGGTTGATTGGCGCAACATCTGCCCATCTTTGGCTTTGGGGGTCAAACGCCTCAACGGTGTTAAGGTAGGTTTTGCTGTCGTGACCGCCGATTGCAAAGATTCTCGCACCCATTGCCGCGACACCAACACCGCCTTCGAGGGACCCTTTTAGAGAGAGAGAGAGAGAGAGAGAGGTCAAAAGTTACCACGGGCGCAAGAAAGTGGCGTAATTTCTGTCCATGAGTCACCCGCAAAACTGTAACGCTCACAAGTGCTCAAGGGACTATCGTCGTCAAAACCACCAATCACGTATAAATATGACCCATTTACGGCCACTCCTGCCCCGGCTCTAAAAGAAGACAATTGAGAGATCAAGCACATATATCCCAGTAGAAATAAGAAACTGCCACCTTCTGTTTTTCATCGGCGCAATTTGGGTCCATTTATTCAAAAACGGGTCGTAACGCTCGCATGTGTTCAATGAACACGTTCCACTGTTTCCTCCGACGGCATAGAGTGAGTTTTCTGTTTTTTTGTAGAGATTCAAGTGAGGGAGCGTCATTCCCCCTCTCCCACCGTAAGTGGCCACGGCGACGCCCCCTCTTGGAGTGTTCATTTCTTGGACGTGACTCCATTCATTGCGTTCAATGTCAAAGCGTTCGACTGTTTTGTAGCAATTTTGGTCATCAAGACCTCCAATCGCGTAAATTGCCCCTCCGAGTGTTCCAACGGCCATTCCCCGTCGGCGCACATTCAGTGGCGCTACTTCGCTCCACGATTCGTCGCCCAAATCCAAGCATTCAACAGAACTCAAGTGTTCAGTTCCATCGTGACCTCCAATAGCATAAATTCGAGGGCCAGCACAAACGACGCCGACATGTCTCCTTCCAATGCGCAGCTCTCCAATTTGCTTCCATTGGTTGTGTAGCCAATCGTAAACTTCGACGGACCGAAAAGGGTCCAATTTCGGTCCCCGTCCTCCAACACAAAATATAACACCAGCACCAGCTTTTCTTGGCCGAGTTAATAGTTTCAAATCTTCTATAAGAAAACAAAATATAAAATGACAGCGTTTTACGCATCACCATTCTTTTTAAACAAAAAGTTGAACTGGCGATGGTCCAAACAGCTCGAAGCAGTAATCGCTGGCTCTCTGTCGAAAGATGAATTTTTGTTCGGAGCTTGTTGGCGGAAAGTGCACAATTCAAAGTCAAAAATGGCATTTTTGTTGGCACTATCAATACGATGTTGCCCGAATTTGTCAAACAACGAATGTGAAGCGGAATAAACTAAACAAAAACACAAGATTTGAAGCAGAAAAGAAAATTTTCAAATAGTAACAAGAGCGTAGCCGGAAAGGGGGGGGAGGGGGGGGGGCTGTTCCCCCGGCGTTAGGTCAACTAGCCGATGGACAAAATGTACCAAGGATAACTGACCAACAGAGATTTTCTCGAATTTATTTAAACATTTTTAAATACAATTTAAAAACGCTTTTGGGCATCGTTGAAAGACCTGTTTTTATAAGCTATGATTAAACAGAAGTTTAAATGATTAAAGAATAAGAAAAAAGGTGGTACTTCCGGGTTTTGCTACCTCCCTTCGCATTTGGGGTTTTCAAGGTCACTCACTGATCACAAATATGATGCTTGTTTTGACACATGATGACATCTGATCTTAGATTTGACATAAAATCTATGGTTTTTCGATAAAATTTAAAATCGATCTAAAATTCCTAAAACGAGTTTCTAGAGATATTTTGAGGCAGCTGAACAAGAATATGACCTCCTTTTTGACCTATTCGAACCCCGGACCTGAATTCGAACATTAGGTCTTAATTTTTTTCTTACAAAAATTTTATTTTTGGTACATTATTCTTAAGCATAAACGAGAAAAATATAATTATATGATTCGACAACATTGGATCACATTTCAATTTTCAATGCTAAAATGATTGTAGAAAATAAAAATTTTTTGTAAAAAAATTAAGACCTAATGCTCGAAATCAGATCTGGGGTTCGAATACCTAGGTCAATAGGAGGTCATATTCTTATTCAGCACCTCAAAATACCTTTAAAACTCGTTTTAGGAATTTAAAAAATTTCCTAGCCTAGTTCGGTTTTAATTAGTTTTTTTGAAAAATCATAGATATTTTGTCAAATGTATGATCAGATGACATTAGATGTCAAAATCAATGTCATATTCGTGATCAGTGACCTTGATAACCCCAAATTCCGAATTTTTTAATTTTTTGAGGGGGGTAGCAAAACCCGGAAGTACCAAAAAAGTAAAGTAAAATTCATGAAAAGCCCGATTTTTGCTTTTATAAAACCCAACTTTAATTCTAACTACCTCGGTTTTTGGGTTCAGGTTTTTTTGAGTTTTTTTTTCAAAAAAAAATCTAGAAAGATGGCAATGAAACTCATGATTTAGCTGTCCAATATAGTAATAGCAGTAAACTCCTCACTAGGATGCTGCTCATTTCATTGAAATTTCCCAAACAATCCTCAAGAAATAGAAAAGCTATGAGTTTTGACAATTATTTCCTTGAGCAAAAAAATCAGGGTAAAAAGTCACAAAAACTATTTTACAAAACGCGGGATTCGAACCCACACCAGACATACAGGGTGCGCCAAAAGTTCGTGGACACAGCTTTTTGCCCATTTTTTTAAAATAGCGATATCGAAATAACAGTCTGGTAGATAACATAATTGACCTCTGTTAGTATAACTTTAAAGCAAAAATTTTATTGGCTTATAAAAAAGTTATGCCCTCTTCGACCATAGTGAATTAATAATTTTGTCTGGATAAAATATAATGTAAATTCATTTCCTTCTTAACTTTTCTTCTCAGATCTCCATTCTTATGCATCGGGATGAGGAAAAGTTCGGATTTCGAGTCAATTAGCGACCAACCTGAAACCCATGATCTGGCTACGCCCTTGGCTAGTACTCTTAGACACTCTATTACCACCCAGACTCCAACCTTGGACACGTCCCTGGAAAAGGGATGAAAATTGACAACTTTGTCAATTTATTAAAGAATGATAATAACAATTAAACGAACATTTCTGATGATAATCACCATTTCTGCAAAACCGTATGCACCTTTGTACACCCGAAAATTCATACACCCCAAATACCCATCCGTAGGGTGTGTATATCATTGTACAATACATTCAGTCATCATTTGAATAAACAGAAGCAACAATTATAAATACCAGGAGCAGAAAAAGATTCTAGAAAAGCTTCGGACTGGAAGTGCACAAAGGCCAATGCATTAGGCGACGATGATATCAGCGGAAGTTTCTTGACACTCAAGAAGTAACCAAGTGGAAGTTGAAAAAACCGGACAAAGCGAAGAAGGCGAGCGAGTGAATTAACTCTAAAGCTAAAATGTGGCAATTAGCAAATGATGGCCGACTTCAAATATTAAAAGGAACCCGGTTGTGTCCATCTCCACCCATTTGATGATGAATTCGAACAGAATCCGTTCATCCGTTATATTTAAGTCATCACTTTGCGCCAGCCGCTCCAGGGTGGACACTGAACTCAGTGCCATAAACTCGTGCTTGTTACAAATCTCCTTGAATTGGACAGCAAGATTCGGATTGTATCACCAGTAAACACACACACACACACACACACACACACCAATTTTATGAGTCTTTTTTTCTATGGGAGAGAATAAACAATAGAGATCGGATTTTCAAATTGACAAGGCCGGGCCGGGTTGACTTTTTCAAAATCAACAAGGTTCCGGGCCCGGCACCGGGTTGGCAAAAACATTTTTAAAATGCATATTTATGGATAAAAACTCTAAAATTTGAAGCGATTTACTTGTTATAATGAATAACAGTATATCTTGAAGCAATTTAAATGATATTAATAGTAAATCAAGGTAAGCCTTGAAAATTTTCCGTAATTTTTTGATTTCTTCCTTTTTTGCGTCTTTTCTCCCATTAGTTGTTCAAAAGATTTCAAGATTTAGCTCAAAAAAATTTTAAAAAGTCAAAAAAAATAAGAAGAATACCAAACATTCGTTTTTAAACATTAAACAATTCTAGAAAGTCATAGAAATAAACATGTTAAGAAGGGGATTCGAACACACATACATTTTCTTTTAAAACGTAAGCACAAACCACTATGGCGGGACTTTTATTCCATCTTTAGGGATGCTTTTTTCGGTTTTATTGCATTTTTGTTAAGGAATATTTGCATTCTTACCAAGATCATAACCTTGTAAAACCCGGTCAAAATCCACTAGGCCGGGCCGGGTTGGCTCCCCTACCTTTCGTCACTGCCCTTTTCGTCACTGACCGTTTCGTCACTGGCCGTTTCGTCACTGACAATGAATTTTAAAAAATATGTAACTAAATGCCAAAAATTAATAGAAAACTAACGGTTTGATACCGGGACAAGTTGTTTGGGCTTCACATTTGGGCTCCAGACCAAATTTTCTTCTTGTTCAAATTTTTCAAAAAAAATTTCTAACTTTTAAAAAGTTGTTTAAACATTTTTCCGGGGGGTTTTAGGGGTCCTAATCACGAATCCGACATCCATTTCGCCTAATTACGAACCCCGGACCAGAATTCAAACAAAAGTTCGAAAATTCCTAAATTTTAAAAATCAATTTGGTCTAAAATTACCCATAACATAAGCAATACCTCAGAAACTCGAAGCAACAACCCTGAAAGGCCATTTTATACAATTTTTGACGAAATTGATTTTCGAAAATTTTTGAACTTTGGTTCGATTTTGGGTCTGGGGTTCGGAATTAGGCAAAATGAATGTCGGAATCGGGATCAGCGACCCCGAAAGGCATTTAGTTATATATTTTTTTTAAATTTGTTGTCAGTGACGAAACGGGCAGTGACGAAACGGTCAGTGACGAAAGGGGCAGTGACGAAACGTGGGGCCACCGCCGGGGGCTTGGCCATTTTTAAAATCAACAAGGTTCCGGGCTCGGTCGCTCCCAACCTTGTATTTTCCAAAAATCGCAAGGCCGGGCCTTGCAAAACCCGGTGCGGGGACCGGCCTTGTCCAAACTCTACTAAACAATGATTTAACTGACCATAAAATGTTCTAGCATAAATTCCTCGATCGCCGAAAGAAGCTTCTGACAACTATGCTGGTCAGCCAATTCGCGTAACTCCAGACAGTTTTCTGCCGTCATTAATTTAATCAGGAAATGTTCACATCCATCCTTCACGAAATTTACCTAAAAATGGAAAACAATTCATTTCGAAATTGAAATAACCCAAAATGCAGACTCAATTCATGTATCACTCCGTTTATTTGTCTTAAAACGATCAACTTTCTAGATTGAGGCCCGCGTTTCAACAAAATGGACGGGAAAGCTGTTTCTGTTAATTTATTTAAAAAGGTACTCCAAGGTAATTTGCCGCATGTAGCAATTCTTTGACGTTATCTTCCGTTATTTTGACTTCATAAGTATAAGCAAAGTCAATGATTTGACTCAGTCCACTGAATGACACTTCCTAAAGAACTTTGAAAAAAAATACAAAACAACAAAAAAAAAACCTTAATTTCTATTTTGTTCGCCTGCGCATCGGTCATTCCAAAATTATACAAACCGTGGAAATAATCAATCGATGCAGCCAAAACAACCTTATGCACCAATAGAGTTTTTTCCTGGCACTAAAAGACAAATATTGACATTAGGCCTTGAATGCAAAAGGCTAGAAAAATCGGGGTAATACTATGGATGGTAGCCCCCCTTTTTTCAAAAAAATTAAAATGTTATTTTTTTGCTTCAAGACTATGTTTCTAGGGGTTATTTGGGTCACTGATCACGATTCTGACGTCTATTTCACCCAAATCCGAACCTCGGACCTGAATTCGAACTAAAAGTCGTAAACTCAAAAAATTTTCAAAAATTAATTTATCACCAAACCACTTAAAATGCACTAATATGTCAATTATAAACGTAATAACCACAGTGGAGGGTAATCAAGGCTCTTAGAGTGATTTCGTGATAAATTATTTTTGAAAATTTTTAAAATAATATTTTATTTTTTTTTGAAAAACGGGGGCTACCATCCATAGTATTACCAAAATGGGTAAAAGTTTGGTATTGCCCTTTTTCAAGAAAATAGTTTCAAAGTCGCATAGAACACCTTAGCAGTTCCTCATTGTATTTATTATCAAGAAATTCACCAATTCATTATTCTTGTTTTTGCTTCCAGCTGCCACTTCTTTTTGAAAGAAATTTTAACAAATAAAACGTGTTTTTAGGAGTTCTCAAGGTCACTGATCACGAATCCGACATCTATGTATTTTAGCATACTCCGACGCCCGTGCGTTTGTATAGAAAAAAAGCCTCGTATTGTACTAGTAATCCATAGAAATTTTTTTTTTCTCCCTTTATTTTCAAAAGAAGGGCACAACCAAACTTATATTATTACCGAAGTCTCGTAACAACCTCAACTTCCACATCGCATAATTGCTTATTAAGGCGCAATGAGTTGAAATTCTCTAACATTGACTTGAAATTTTTGTGGTCTCCACATGCGCTGAGTTTGCTTTCCAATTGTCGTGAAGGCCGTCCGCGCATTTCATTATGTACATCATCGTAATTTAGGACTGCATATGAAGACGAGTCCATTGTTTTTACTTGACCTAAAATAAATAAAATTAATTGATTTATTTCTTATGCCGACATTTGCAGCCTCAGCTAATTCAGAAATTTGCTATCCAAATTTATTTGTGAAAAGGGCTCCACGACAATTGGGCAGTGAACAATAATTCGGCAGTGAAAAATCAAAAATAATTAAATTGTTTTTTTTAATCATATTAGGAACTTATGGTAGCATACGTTGCCCGAAATTTTCGAATTTAAAGAAATTATTTAAAATACAGCCAACATTTATTCGGTAGGCGCCGCCAGGAAAACATGTTGTAAAAAAGCTAGTCCCCCCCCCCCCTTTTTTAATGTTTTAAAGTTGCAAAAACATATGCATTTTTTGTTTTCAAGCCAAAAAAATTGTAGGCAGCGAGAAATATGTTGCAAATTCTGTTTTATTTAATACAGTAAAATGCAAAAATAAGCATTAAACGGATGTTTTAAAATGTCTTATTTTTGACCAGTGATTGTCTTATTTCAAGAAAATTTCGATGGTAACTCTGCTTTACAGCATTATCTTTTTTTTTGACATTTTTTTAAAATATTTTCAGCAATGTCTTTGTATGTAATGCATCGAACGTATCCCCCACTTTTGGCTTGTGCTTTTAAAATGCCTCTATTTTTTACTTCAGCTGGATTTACCAGCAACGAAATCAGGAAGACTTTTTTCGACTTTTTTATTTCAAATGGACATTCATTCGTTCCTTCGGTGTCAGTTATTCCAACACCGGATAAGAAAATTGATTTTGTTTATGCTGGTATTCAACAGGTATATGTATAAATATCTAGGTATAGACCGGAATTTCGAAAAAAACCCGGTAGCAGAGTTTCTTTTGGTCCGACGGAATTCTCTAAAGTACACAGTTATGCAGGAAATTCCGTCCTCCGAAAAAAAAAACACGCGAAACCTCAGCGGGAGAACATTTTGATAATTCGCTTAATAATTTTATAGTTTATGGATGTAATAAAAAATGAGACACAGCCAATTGCTCCGAGGATCGTAAATTCTCAAAAATGTTTGCGCCTTGGTGGTCGTTATATCAGTGACATTGATTTGGTCGGGAAAGACGGGTATCATCATTCTTTTTTCGAGATGCTTGGCAATTGGTCATTCGGCGACTATTTCAAAGTTTGCTATTGCCTTTTCATGCTTAAAATAGTGATTTTGCACTCACAGACAGAGATTTGCACATGGGCTTGGCAGTTCCTCACGGACTGCCTTCACATTCCTTCGGAACGGCTTTATGTCTCCTATTTTGGCGGTGATTCGACCAACGATTTGCTGCCGGATGAAGAGTGCCGGTTTGTTCCTAAAAATTACGAAAAGTGCCGTTCTGTGGTCGTGTGCCGACATTTGCGGCCCCAGTCAAAATCATAACTTGCTGGCCAACTTTTGTTGTCCCAGATAAAATCAGACCGATCCTTTATTTTCGAGTTTGTTTCCCACGCCAAAATAAGGGGAATATTTGTTATATGGAATTTTCAAGCTCACTGCTCACGAATTTGAACTAAGATTGTCTCGGGCCGCTGTGTATAGCTCCCACACCAAAGATTATCCTAAATTAAATGTTTTTGTTCCGTTTCAGGCAAATTTGGCTGGACATAGGTGTTTCTAAGGAGCACGTTCTGCCATTCGGAATGAAAGACAATTTTTGGGAGATGGGCGGGACGGGTCCTTGTGGGCCATGTTCCGAGATTCACTACGACAGAATTGGTGGAAGAGACGCGTCAGGTCTGGTGAACGCGGACGATCCGATGGTCGTGGAAATTTGGAATTTGGTCTTTATTCAGTACCACAGGTGAGCAATGGATGAATGAATGGTTCGTATGGATTTTGATTATCGCTCTAAAGAGACAAGAATGACGCGTTGAAACAATTGCCCAGCAAATACATTGACGGCGGGATGGGATTCGAACGATTGGTGTCAGTAGTGCAGCAGAAAAACACCAACTACGATACTGATCTCTTCACACCAATATTCGATTCGATTCAAAAGGTTGGTGCAGTCTATTGTAATGAGGAGTTTGTGTCGTTTCGTTGCCGAATTGTCTTGTTTCCAATAGCCGTTTTGCTCCCATGGACAAAAAAGTTTATTTATTTTTGTATTAAGTACAGAATAGATTAATTAGCAGCCTTTAACTTAAATTAATAGTTGTTTTTAATCAACTTCCATCGGAAAACAAGGTTAAATTGAAGTTTGACTCCCAGACTCAAAATAGCACCAAACCGAATTGGTCCAATTTCGAGTCTGGTTGTCAAATTCAATTTTCCCGAAAATAACAATGGGATTCGCTCAACGCGACAGGCCACAGATGAACTTGTATACTATATCTTGTGGTGCCCGAAATTTTCAATTTCATTTAAAATATATTTAATGTTTTATAGATATTGGATCTTCTACACTACATTAATTTAGTAAATCGAAAATGACAATTTTGACTCAGTTGTTAGGTTGTTATTTTGGACTTTTTGTTTGAATTTGGATTCGTGGCTCGGATTAGGCCAAATAGATGTGTGTTCAAGACCCTGTTGTGTCCGTACATCTCTTATGACCCGGTTTGGCTAGGAAAGGAGCGACTTTTTGTGAGAGTTTATTAGTGAAAAATAAAGCAAAATAGCAATACCAGTTGGATCTCTTCGGACAGGGAACCTGAGAGTTAAAATGTGAGTAAAGACTTGAGAATTCAAATGAATTTTTTATAACGCGAAATGTCCTTTTGTAACTTGGTTTTTTTAAGTATTCCGTTCGAAAACACCAATACCAAGGGAGGTTTGGTGAGCAGGACAGCGATGGCATTGACACTGCCTATCGAATTGTTTCCGATCATATGCGTGCAGTGACTGTCGCACTTGCAGATGGACTTTGCTTTTCTGACAAAAAACGAAGAAAAAATACGTAAATCCCTTTTTTCATACGATTACTTTTAGGTATTTTAGGCGTAAAATTAAAGAGTTATTCAAGCGTGCCACACTTTATGGCCATGAAAGGCTCGGAATGGGACGGATGAGCATGCATTTGTTGGTTCCGATCATTGTCCAACAGTTGGTAATATAAAATTAAGTAATTGTTGTAATTGGTTTATTAGGGTGAAACTTATCCGGAAATTGAGAAAAGCAAGCACCGAATTGTTGATGCCGTCAGAGTTGAGGAAGAACGCCTTTGGAGGCAGAGGGATGAGGGAATTCGACACTTGGAGGAAATGTTTCGAAGTCAGCCACCAGTTAGCAAGGTTTTTCCGGGTGAGCGAGCAAGGTTAATTATTTTCAACTCAGTTTTTGGA
Source organism: Heterodera carotae (assembly GCA_024500135.1). Classification (NCBI taxonomy): domain Eukaryota; kingdom Metazoa; phylum Nematoda; class Chromadorea; order Rhabditida; family Heteroderidae; genus Heterodera; species Heterodera carotae. Next base: position 10,189 of record JAKKIK010000248.1, read on the forward strand.
TTGTAAATTTGAAGGAAAACTTGCATTTATCATTGTGCAAAACTATCGAGTTGAGCTCGAATTTGTCAAGCGGGAGGCTTCTCTGAGGGGCCTAACTGTTGACGAGACCGAATACCGACGGCTCCATGTCCAAAAAACGACGGGCAGTGGACTTAAGATAAAGGAGATGACATTGAAATATTGAACACATTGACAAAAGAAAAAAACAGGAAAAAAAGACACTGAACTGTTATTTTTGGGCTCATACATTCGTCATTGTGCATTTCGTCACTGAAAATTATTTTAAGAAATCAGTGGCTATGCCAAAACATAAAATCCTTAAAAGAATACAAAAAAGGCTGGTCGGTTTTACGCATCCCACATTTTACGCATCCCATAACATTACACAACAATAAATTTAAAATTTCGGACGCAAAATGTTATTGGGACGCGTAAAATGTATTGGGACTCAATGGGAATCGTAAAATGTTGACACGTAAAATGCCATGGGAATTGACCCGGTCTTGTTAAGATTTTGCTTATAAAATTCACTTCAAAAAAATTTATTTCCAAAATTATCATTCAAAATCGATCCCTCTGAACTGTCAAAAAGACGAAAAAAAACAAGGACAAGAGCTGAATAATGGCAATCTTATAAATAAGGACATTTAAGACTTAAGATTCGACTTCTCCAATAAGGACAAAGAGCTGAAATAAGGAAAATGGGACTCTGATTAAGTCACTGATGTTTAAAATAGTTTTCAGTGACGAAATGTCTTACCACCTTATTTTTGAGGTTGCTTTGTTAAGTACCTATCATCAAGTAACTACTTTTAAATTGCATATTCATTTTAGCTTATCATCATTGTTTGCCTTTTGAGTGTCATTTATGGGTTTGCCTAAGTTTATCCGTTTATTGCTTCTTAAACCTGCAAGACAATGCTGCATCTTTCAAAAGTAAGTTGCAGAAGCTTTGCGCCTCATACATTGCGGCTCAGCGAAATTATGCATTTGCGGGTACTATTGCAGTTGTTACGCCACAAAAAAAAATAATTTGTTTTTAAGTCGTATAAAAAATGTTTCCAGGTTTTCTGATCATTAATCCGACCTCCATTTCGGCCAATTCAGAATCCCGGACTTAAATTCGAACATTTGGTCAAAAAGTCGAAAATTTTCAAAACCCCAATGTCAGTTTTTCATGAAGTTTTGAAGCAGTGAAATTATTTAATTGGTCTATTTTTTCAGAAGAATAGCTGTATTTACTAATTTTTTAAATAATCAGATCTACGTGAAATTTTTTGTCTGTGCGAAAATTAATTGCTCTATTGTTGGTATATTGATTATCATATTTTTCGATATAAATCAGTTTTTGAAAATTTTTATTTTCGACCATTTGTTCGAATTTGAGTCCTGCTGGACTCTGAATTGGCCGAAATAGATGTCGGATTCATGATCAGCGCCCTTGAAACAGAACTGAACTCAACAAATCGAAATTTTTCAAAATCGTTTTGACAATAAATCCTTTAAATCATACGAAATTGGGTTTCCAAGTCGTCATCACGTCAATAAAAAATACTTTCAGAACATTTTCCTCAGCGAATGTTCCGGACTTTGAATTAGTTAACACGCAATTAGATGCCAAAGAGTTTCACAATCAGTCTCCTGTTCTGTTCGAACTTGACGGTCTCCATGTTGCACCAGACCGTGACGTGTGGAATGTGTCTAAGCAGGTTCAAACTCTACTAGTCCGTCGATTGCTAAGTGCAAATTCCAATCCGCTGAACCTTCTTAAACGGCGAATCATCACCTTTTTTGACACTAATTACCGGTGGGTTTTTCATTTGTTTTCCAGCTTACAGACATAGAAGAATCGATTGATACATGTATTCGTAGTTCTTTAGTGAGGTACTAATCAGGGGCGTAGCCAGCGCAAGGGTTTCAGGGGCTGGGGCTAAAGAGAAAAAGTCCAATAAAGTCGATCTTTAGGGATTCTTTTTTCCATAAATCCTCCGGGCGAAACTTTGTTTTTGGCACTTATTATATATTGGATTGTCTGATAATCGTTTTTTTCCGTTGTTTTTAATTAATTTTAAAAATGGATAAATATAAATTTAATATCATATTGAAGCTGAAAAACTCTAATCATAATGACATCATGGTTTAATCAAATTTCTTGGAGATATGGCTAATTTTGTATGGGTTGTCCCCTTTAAAAAAAAGCGAAATTGCGAAAGCGAAGCCCATCCCTGATGTTAATATCTTATTCAAAATTTTCAGTATTTCATGACTCTTAATGGGGAAAATGTTTTATTTTCGGTTTGGGGGTCTACAAACCATTCCCCCCTTGCTACGCTCTTGGTACCTGTATTCTAACATTACAATTCGCCGTAAAAAATTATCTTGTTTTTGTTAAGAAAACCCCGTGGCAGTTCGCCACTTTTCACTGTTTGTGAGAACGAGTCTCGATTGGTAAGCGTTTTTGAGAATTTTGACTCTCTGCTCGTCCCTGCCGACCATCCGAGTCGACGCACCTCTGACACCTATTACATCAATCGCGACTATTGTCTACGAGCGCACACTTCTGCACACCAATTCAAACTATTAAGTCAGGGACTGGACAATTTTTTGGTTGTTGGCGATGTGTATCGACGAGACGAAATTGATAGGACGCATTTCCCGTGTTTTCATCAAATGGAAGGTCAATTGTATATGTTAGAGTCGAAATACTTTTTTTTTTTGTTGTATTGTATAACGAAAACTACCCTTTATTTATTCGTTTGTTTTCCAGGTGTTCGACTTTACGCTGCGCACGAATTGTTCGGTGAGCGACGTCCCGGTCTGTCGCAGATGTTCTCCCTCTTCGAGGAGTCCCCTGCCGAAGAGAGAAGTGAGCTGAGACAACAACGACATACTCTGGACACGGCCAAAAGCCTGGAAGTCCAACTCAAAATGACTTTGGAGTCGCTATGTCAAACTCTTTTCGGGACGGATGTACCGATGCGTTGGACTTCTTCTTTCTTTCCCTTTACTCATCCATCCTATGAGTTGGAAGTTTTTTTCAATGACCAATGGCTGGAAGTGCTCGGTTGTGGCATCATCGAACAGAAATTGCTCGACTCTGTTGGCGCTGGTAGTAAAGTCGGATGGGCTTTCGGTCTAGGTATTTCCTTTTGAACATATCGATAAACTTGTGATTCTTTTGAGGCTTGGAACGTCTGGCTATGATTCTTTATGAGATTCCGGACATTCGTTTATTTTGGTCCATGGATAGCGGATTTTTGTCTCAATTTGCCGACTTAAAACCGAACGAAATTGTCAAGTACAAACAGATCAGCAAGCAGCCACAACTCTCCATGGATCTGTCGTTTTGGTTGCCTGACGATCTGAAACAGCAAACAAATGATGACTCGCTGAAGGCCGATGTGTATGACGTGATCAGATCATTGGGAGGTCAACTTGTGGAACAGGTGGCATTTGTACACAATAAGTATTGCGAATTCATTTAGAATTACTGTATTCATATTCAAAAAACATTTGTTTTTTGTTTAGGTCAATCTTTTCGACCAATTTGAGAACAAGAAGACGGGGAGGAAAAGTCAAACATATAGAATTGTTTACCGAAGTATGGAACGGCCTTTGAGTAAAGATGAAGTGAATGTTCTTCATACAGCAATTGAAAAAGAACTCACACGAAAGTTTGGGATCGAAATGCGTTGACGCTCTTGCTTTGCCCTTTTGCACAATTGGTGTATTAAAACGTTTTTTCCCGGCTATTTGCCTGAATTCATTTTTGTTGGTCAAGCAATTTCCGTTTTTACCTGTTTTTGAATACAAAATGTCACCACTGAAATTGAATTTACTGGCAAACCTAGATTGGGATGGACGAGCCAATTCTCGTGGTCATTTCGCTGACAATGTTCATCGGTTCTTACTTAGCTGGTTGTATTCCATTATTTTTTTCGCTTAACGAGGTTTTTTATTGGGTCTAATCATTCGTATTTACAACCTGACTGCCCATATTAGAGGAGGATTCGAATAGCGAGCATCCTTGGAGCCGGTTTGCTCGTTGGCACCGCTTTTTGCGTGATCATCCCCGAGGGAATCTCTTCCCTTGCTGAGTCATCGCTTATCAAAACGAATCGTCGCCAATTTAGCAATTCATTAGGAAACATTGAAGAGAATGTACAGCCGAAATTGGCCGGTGATGGTTGGGTTTGTTTTGCTGTTATTGCGAGTGAATCAAATTCAATCATTCATTCATTTGTAAAGGCAAGAATGGCGGTTGAACAGAAAGGAGAGATTACTGGGAAAAAGCGGGACGTGAATGAACGGCCAAACGGAGTTCTTGGAGACGACCTAAGAACTGGAAACGATCAACGGATAAGGAGAGGCGTGAACGCACTGACAATGAGCGAATCGAATAATGAACGGCCGCGAAAGGAACCACCGGAGGAAGTGCCGTCGGGTGGGCAGAGAAAAAAAGACGAGCAACGACGGCACGTCGGGGAACAGAATGCCAACTTTGAGCAGTTGAATGGCGTAATCGGCGTCTCCCTTCTGGTCGGCTTTCTGTTCATGCACGTCATTGACCAACTCTCCAAACTATCCCACAGCCGTCACAAGGGAATGCCTACCCTCGGCCTTGTCATTCACTCGTTTGGTATAATAAAAGGGATAGACAGTTTGTTTAATGAGATTAAATTAAATGTTTAGCGGACGGAGTCGCAATGGGAAGCACTTCGAGCGCCGGTTCTCGGTTTGAACTGCAGATCCTTGTTTTTGTTGCCATTATGTTACATAAGGTGTGTGTAATACTCAAAAATATCATTTTCTGGCAATATTTAGGCGCCAACCGCTTTTGCCCTAATCAGCATTTTATTGGCCAATGGAATGGATAAAGTTCGAGTCCGTCGCCATTTACTCATTTTTTCACTGGCTGCCCCAATTGGAACAGTGCTTATTTACTTCTTTTTACACATGGTTTGTGCTTATTTATGACAGTTATAAAACCGACATAGAATCGAATCCTGGGCAATTAGAGGCGCCCCTCCCTCCCCCCCCCCGAAAATTACAGATTCAGGTACATGTCAATTAGCAGATATAATAGCGTTTTTTTTTGAAGATGGGGGCAGAACTTAACCGTTTTCACTCTGATTTTGACTCATTGTCAGATACAATCCTCGACGCTAGAGGATCCGTTGACAGATGCCCACGAGGGAGCGCCCTCCCAATTCACAGGAATTGTTCTGCTTTTTTCGGCCGGAACTTTCCTTTACATTGCAACTGTACACGTACTGCCCGAACTTATTGTGCGTGGTCACAGTCCGATTAGCTTGAATGTCCATTTTTAAGGAGGCGAAGTGCAGCGGCGGAGGTGGCATAAGTGGAAGTCGCGAGATGCTTCTCGGAGGCGGAGATAAAGTGGCGTCGTCTGCTTCAGCTTCTCGCCTTTCTCTGGTCGAACTTTGTATCTTTTGTGCTTCGGCCATTGTTCCCTCATTTATATCGTCGGCAACTCACAGTGGACATAGACATTGATTAAGAAAGTGTGACGCTTTTGTGGCAATTAGCCCCTAACTGCAAACAAAAACATCCGATGTGCAATCAATTCAGTAATAAAGTGAATAATCACAATCTTTTGAACGGTTTCTATCACCCTATCTCTTCGGTCAGAAATGGATTGTGAGTTCTCAAAAGAGAAATGGAGGACAAAATTATCGAGAAGGATCGAGGGCCAGACAAAAGTTGGCCTTGGGTAAATCACAAAATGGGAATGCTTCCCATTAGTTCAGATTTTCACTCCAATTCTTCGCTTTCTCCAGACAACGACTAACTTCTTCATCGCTGGTCTGGTCGAAGTGTTGGTAGTGAAGTCCAACTGCGCTGAAATTTGGCGGCGTTTCCAGACAGAGCACTTCGTTTCCCTCGGCACGCAATTCGGCTAAAACAATCGACTCGCATTTTCCCTTCCTTGGGGGGAGGGGGAGGGCGTGATGTCAGAGATGGGAACACTTCTGACGTCCATTTTCTCTCTCTCCTATGTGCCCATGGAATACAATTATTTGTCTCACATAAAGTATCAGAAGGCGCAACTGGTGAAGCCAAAATTGCTCGTGCTACATTTTTCTGTCGTAAAGCCTTGAGTGCAACTCGGGCAGTGCCGCCCGTTGCGATCCCGTCATCCACGACAACGGCAATTCGCCCCTCCAGCTGAAGAGGCGGTCTGTCGCCCAAATAAACCTTTAAAATTTTTAATTGAGCATTGGAAAACAAAGTGGCGATATACTTTTCGCTGTCGTTCCATTTCTTTAAGCTGTTTTTGCATTTGCTGCTGAATGTATCCTTCGGAAGGTCGTGTGATTCTAACGCCTTCTTCATTCTTAAATTTCCGAAAATGGGAAGGCTCAAAGTATGACATTTACCATAACGAGCTCAGGCGGGTTTCCTTCCACAACAGCACCAATTCCGTACTCTTCATGGCCAGGAGCCCCAATCTTTCTGACCTTAACTAAACTAATCGAACAAACGAGCGTATGACAACTCGACATTTCCAATGGGGACTCGTAAATTGAATGAAGTACAAACCATCAAAAGATCGAGCGGCGCTTGAAAGGCTTCAGCAATTTCACAGGCAACTGGGACTCCGCCACGTGGAAGTGCCAAAACGACCTTCAATTTCGCATTAATATTTGCTTTTTCGTTTGACAGCCCTTTCCTTACGATGTTCTCACGTTGAGGTATGAGATGGACCAACGCTTTAGCCAATTTTTGGCCGGCATCCTTACGGTCGACAAAGAGAGCAGCTGAACGAGCACCGAAAAACATTGCTTGTTTGTATTGATAGAAATGATTCTTTTTCAATTGATTCTTAACTTTTTTTTCAATTGATATGAATAGGGATGGGATTTATATGTAAATACATTTTTTTTTCCTGTATTCTCCATGCTCTGAATAAGGAAAAACACTTTCTTTTTTGCATTTGCTTATAAAAGTTGGGACTTTTATTTACATGTTTTTACATATTTCGGGATTTTTCTACGTATTACATATGTACATATTTTCTTACATATTTCGGCCTTTTTGGTAAATATTTTCAGGTTTTTGGAAAAATTGCTTAACAAAATCAATAAAATCTAAAAATGCACCCCTAAGAATCTATTTTTCAATTTTTTAAAAATGCACCCCTAAAAATCGGATTTTTTTACTCGAAATTCAAAATTTCTTTCTAAAAAATCAACTTTTGTCTTTATTAAAATTCAAAAAATTCTTTTATTAAATTAACAGTGTATTTTTTGAATTTTTGGTTGTAAAAATAAAAAAAACTGCAATTTATAGGAAGAAAAATTTTATTTAATTGGCGCCCCTAATCCAAAATTTTAACCAAGTCGGAGCGATTATTCGAGACTTCAACCCATCCGATTCTGATGCAATACGGCAATCACAAATTGCCTTCGACTCTCCTGGCATTCGTGGAGACTTGGCCTTTATAAAATCCCATTTTGACAGTTTGCCTGGAGCGATTGGAAGAAATGAGTCACTTTTGTGCTCAAAAATCGTTAATAAAAAAAAATTTATATGCCTATTTGTACCTATTTGATGCTATTTTGGCATTTTTATTTACATATTTTCGTACATATTAGGGAGATTTTTATACATATTTCGGCATTTTTTAATACATATTTATTTACATATTTTTTGTCTTGCATATAAATCCCATCCCTAGATATGACGTTTAAGAGTAGCGGAAAATCAGGATCACAGAATTCGGGATCAGGGTTCGAAATCAGAAAGATTCCGGGCCGGGACCCAACCAAAAATCTCTATTTCGAGGCCTCATTCCTGATCCCACAAAATTTTGCTAATTTTATTTATTTTATAGTACATATAATTTACATACGAAAAAAGTTCCTTTCCTACATATACAGTAATTGCAGTTTTTTTAATTTTTACAGTAAAAAAATTCGAAAAAATACACTGATTAATTTAGAAAATAATTTTTGAATTTTAATAGAGCCACTAAAAAAGTTGATTTTTTAGGAAGAAATTTTCAATTCTTAGGGGTGCATTTTTAAAAATTGAAATGGATTCTTAAAGGTGAATTTTTTGATTTTAAAGATTGCCAGCCCTACAATAATTAATTTTATTTTTCGATGTTGTACATCCCATATTCAATAAATTTATTTCGTTTGAAAACTAGGTAAACTCGACTATGGTTGTCGCTAATGTCATGCAGCAAAATCGCGGCAGTGAAAATGATTTGGAACTGCATAAACTTTGGCCGCAGTATGCTCCTGCCGATAAAATGCTTCCGGCGCAATTCCTTCAGATCATTGGTCTGATCAACAACAAATTCAGAGAGCGTTTGCCCGCTTGGAAAGTTATTGCACTCCACCCTAAACATTTCCACCATTTCTTCACACAAGTGCTACATTTGGCACTCGATGAAAAATTGCCATTTGCGCATCAAATCGAAATTGTCACTTTTTTGGGAAATTGCTTTAACTCTTTGGAAGTTGATTTGGTATGTAGTGAAGCTGGTAAGCTTTGCTCAATGCCCATTTGGATCAATCTTATTCCGGTAAGTGATGATCCGCGGCAATCGTTGGAAATTGTTGTCCAGTTAATAAATATCTTAGATTGGTGCCTCATTTGTTTTTCTAGACCATGAAAAATAGACTAAGTTAATGCGACTCTGTATTCCGTGCATTTCAGCCGATTTTTAGCATAAATCAGGGTGGCGATAATATCGCATTTGGACGGCATTTGCCGTCTTTTTGCCCTCGCCGCCGTCTTTTTGAGGTTTACCGTCTTTTTGAGTTTTTCCGGGTTTTTTAAGGAATTCGATAAATATATGAAATATTTCATCTTAGCGATATTTTGGCTTCAATTCTTTCAATTTTTGCCTTCATTTCCCTTAAAAAAATATCACTATTTTTCACAATTTTCTCGGCGGCGCCTATCGGCACCGCCTCTTCCCCACCAAAAAACATTGCCAAAAGTAAATTAAGCGCGAAAAAAAACGAAGAAATTGGAACAAATTCTGTTAGCAAATTCACTTAATTGGACAATTTTTTCCTTATTTATACGCGTTTTTTTCAAATGCCGCCTTTGCCTCTTTTTGCCTCGATTTTGAGACAGATGCCGTCTTTTTAATGTTTATCGGGACACCAATTCTCTAACGATTGATTGCCTTAATCTTCGGGAAAATTGTTCAAATTCAGACACAGAGAGATTTTTTGTTGGAAAAAAATCAAAAAATGAAAAAGCTTTGGACAAAGATGGAACAGAAACTTGGCAAATTGCCTGCCGACGAATTCTTAAAGTTGGACTTCAATCGAAGCTTTTTATGGCGATTACTTCAAAGGCTGAAGCGGACGGTGGACTTCATTGATGATGAGAGCCAAAGTGCGCAGTTTAACTAGGCCATCGATGGTTAAATTTGCATGTTTAGAAGCCGACATTGACGCAGTGGCCTATTGTGAGCGGCTTGTCTCTCTTTTTATTGACTTGGAAGCGCAACTTACAACTCGGTTAAATGACACACACAATCAGATTGGGGCATAGGGTGGGGGAGGCTCATTTACCCAAAAGAATTGTTCACAAAACCAAAAATGGATTCATTTTCCAATCGGAACATTTAACATCGCCAATCCCACTTTAATGTCGTTCGGCTTATTTTGCCTGTTTAGTCGCTTCTTCAACGCGCTTCTCCACTCGAGCCACGCCATCACTCACTGTCTCCTTTCGCAATTCATTCTCGCTGAGCATGGTTCTCTCTTCTGCGAATTGGTCACTCTGCTGAGGTTTTATGCACGTTTTGAAATTGACGATGCAAACGGACAGCAACTGACCGCGGCGGAAGTTTGTTTTCTTTTAATTTGTTAATTATTGAATTCCCTTCTATTTGTTTGCAGGTCACAAAGCGCCACTACGACTCCATTTCGGACCTCCAAAAAGCGACGTTCAAGTTTTTGAAGGACAAAATGGCAGAATTTTGTTTGTTACCAATTGCTTCGGTTGACACCAGCAAGTTTTTGCGTGACCATCTCACTACATTAAGGTGCTTAAATTTAAAGTCATAAAAAGGTCACCCGCCCCAAGGGTTTTGGATTTTATTCCAAACATTTATGTTATTCAGTTTGGAGGAACTTCTACAGATTGCGAATTATTTACGATTAATTCCGACAAAGAGTCCAGGCGAAAATGATGATGAAGTGAAAGAGGACGCATTGAGTCATTTGGATACAAATTATGGCCGTTTAAAAGACCCAACATTTTTGCGTGAAGCGATCATTTACCAATGCGAACGCCATCCCTCCCAACTGCAGAAACTGAATGCAGAACCATTGTATCCCACGGAGACAATTCTTTGGGATGAGAAGGTTAGTCGACGGTTTGAAAGCATTCTTTTAAACTCAGCCTTTGTAAGTCCGTCCCTTACGACCATTACGACGGGAAAAGTGTGTTGCCGCTGAACAAACTGAACTTGCAATTTTTGACCCTGCACGATTACCTTTTGAGGAATTTCAATTTATTCCGCATGGAGTCAATTTGTCAGTGAATTTTAACCTGGTCCGATGTATTTTTTCGGTTTGCTTAAGACGAAATACGCCAGGACATTGAGGATGCCCTATTCAGGATGAAGCCGTGGCGGCATGAGTTTAATGAGCAAGAAGTCGTCTGGGGTGGTTGGGCGCGCATGGCATTGCCCGTCGGCGAATGCCGTGTTGTGCACGTGGGAAAACCATTGGTGGGCGAGGTGAGCAAATCTATCGGCATTTGGTTGGTTACAGACATTTGCGGCCCCAGCTAAAATCAGACATTTGCGGTCCGATTTTTGCGGCCAGGGCATTTGCGGCCCCAACCAAAATCAGAAATTTGCGGCCGAACACTAAATTTGGTGTTTTTTTTTGCATATGAAGTTTACGACATTGTTTTTTGATCAAAGGGAAGTACGTTATATATTCAGTTATCCGCTAAAATTTAAGAAGTTTTTAATTGTCAAACCATTTGTTCGAATTTGGGTTAGGCGGCTACAAAATGACATAAGGTCACTCGGAGACAATATGTGCCATCGATGAAATTTATTTAAAATTTGTTTAAACCTTTATTTCCTTCCTCTTCACCGGGAAACCCCCGAAGGAGGCCGACTGTTTCTGAAGTCATTCATTTTGCCTTTTCTGCCTTTGAGTTGGCCCCGTCGGGTGTCAAGGCGGATGTCCATCTGTCATTGCCTTCTCGCGCTGACCTTCGCGAGGAATGGATGAGTATTCGCAGAAACGACGTCCTCCTACTGGTCAAACTGAAGCCCATTCATCCGGTCGGCCATAAATTCGATGTCCGCAAGCCGTTCAAATCGCAATTCCAAGTGGAATATTTGCGTGGCTGCGAGGTGGAAGGCATTTTGGGACCAGATGGAAGAGTTTTGGAAGAGATGGGTATGGGTGAACTCATTCACTGATTGTGTTTCTTGGCATGTGCCACTTCAGAGAGTCGCGACGTCATTCGCAAAATGCCGGGCGATTTACGCATTTTCCGCGTTCGTTTTGATGCGAACCAATACAGGGAAGACGCGATTAAAGGAGCGGAGACTGACGTTTACTTCAGCTTCAATCTTGTTATTCGTCGCGACCCCAAGACGAACAACTTCAAAGCCGTGTTGGCCACCATCCGACAACTGCTCAACACAGAATGCGTTGTTCCGGATTGGCTGCACGATTTGATACTCGGTTATGGCGAACCCGACACTGCGCATTACTCCAAGTACTTCACATTGAAGGGCGCCTGGGCAGGCCTTTATCCAGGGGGAGGGAGGGAGGGAGGGGGGATTCCTCCCCCCCCCCCGGAGCAGCTCAAAACGCCGCCGCCGTAGGATGACCTCCCTTTAGACCTATTTCGAACCCAGGACCTGAATTCGAACATAGGGTCGAACTTTTTGTTACAATTATTTTTATTTTCTGTGATCCCCCCTGAAACTTAAATTTAATATAATTCAATTACACGCAAAGGAGCATGAGAAGACGGAGCAAGTAGTGGGGCGCCCGAGCGAGCGGAGGGTTGCGAGCGAGCGGCGCCCCACCTACTGGCCGCCCTAGTCGAGTGTGTGCTGGTTTCTTTAATTTGCCGGTTTAGTCAAAAACCCAGGGATGGATATAACCAAAACATTTAAACATAGCCAAATAAAACTTACCATTTGACTTTTACAATAAATGTTATAAAACTAAGAATGCACAACACTGTGCCGAGCGTGGATTTTAACGACACTTTTCTTTCATTTGACCATCTGAGAAAATCTTTTCCGGACAAACAAATCATTTGCGAAGAGCAGAATCCGAAACCGCCATTCAGGTCTTTTATTTTTTGACTTGTTTTATGTTTAAATCTAATGGTTTTTAGACTAACGTTCAAGGAATTTCTGCCCCAACACGATGTTGAAGATTCAGACAAAAGGAACACTTCTGTAATCGTCGACAGTCAGAAAAGTTTCAAGCGCATAATCACCGAAGCATTTCACCAAAATGTCATTGAATTCACTCCCGCGCAGGTTGTGTAAAAAACTTTCTCTCGTTCCATTGGCAACAATTATTTTCCAGGTGGAGGCTATCAAGGCGGGCATGCAGCCGGGCCTCACTTTGGTCGTTGGACCCCCCGGGACGGGAAAAACGGACGTGGCAGTGCAAATCATTTCGAACATTTACCATAATTGGCCAGAACAGCGCACTTTGATTGTCACTCACTCAAACCAGGCACTGAACCAACTGTTCGAGAAGATCATCCGGCTTGATGTCGATGAACGGCACCTTTTGCGCATGGGTAAGTGTCTGAGGTAATAACCAACATATGCTTCGCTTAATTAGGCCACGGGGAGGAGGCATTGGAGACGGAGAAGGACTTTAGCCGGTATGGAAGGGTAAACTATGTTTTGTCGGAAAGGCAAAGGCTTTTGGAGCAAGTGGAACTGCTGAGGACGGCGCTGGATGAGACCGGTGACGTGTCGTACTCGTGCGAAACTGCGGGATATTTCTTCCGATATACGGTCCGACTGACTAATCCGTCTTTTCTTATTTCGGCAAGTGCCAAATATTTGGGTTTAGATTTGCAAAACTTGGGAATATTTTGTGGAGGAAGTTCAAAAAGTGCGAGTGCAGCAGCAAAATGCGTTGCCTGCGGAATTTATCGCGGAGAATTTTCCATTTGTCAAATTTTTCGAGAATCGTCGTCAACAGTCCAATTTGCTTCCGTTGGATTTTGAAGTGAGAGTAATCCCGGGGAATCGAACCGACGAACAAATCCTTAATTTTAGCGGGCCAATTTTGATGAGGATTTTGCGGTTGCCTTGGACGGATGGGAGCGGATAAAGGACATTTTCAGGAAATTGGAGGAGTTTCGAGCGTTCGAATTGCTGCGCAATGGGAGGGACCGCGCGAGTTATTTGCTTGTAAATTGAATTTGTTGCTCGATTGGAGTCAATTGATTCTCTCAGGTCAAAGAGGCCAAAATCATCGCAATGACTTGCACACACGCGGCCCTCAGACGGCGCGAGTTGGTCGAACTCGGATTTCGCTACGATAACATTTTGATGGAGGAGGCCGCACAGATTTTGGAGGTGGAGACGTTCATTCCGCTGCTGCTTCAAGACCCCCAGGACGGACGGTCAAGGCTGAAGCGATGGGTTATGGTCTGTATTCTTAAAACAGAAATGGCATCACTTATTTTGTGACACCACTTACTATTTCTCTAGACTTGGCAAATAAATGTCTTGAAATATGCAAGTTTAATCTACTGATGAAAATCAGATTGGCGACCACCATCAGCTTCCCCCCGTTGTCCAAAATGTTGCATACCAGAAGTTTGCCAACATGGAGCAATCCCTCTTCGCCCGTCTCATTCGTTTGGGGGTGCCGTCCGTTCAACTCGACGCTCAGGGGCGTGCCCGTGCTGAACTGGCGGCTCTCTACAATTGGAACTACGAAAAATTGGGGGATTTGCCCCACGTTCTTGAACAACGCGAATTTCAATGTGCCAATCCGGGCTTTCTGCATACTTTCCAATTTATCAATGTGCCCGACTTCAACGGCGTCGGTGAAAGCACTCCGAGTCCATTCTTTTATCAGGTGAAACGATTTGCCAAGGCAACAGTGAAAATGTACAGTTATTTTAATCTTTTTTTAATGCAGAATTTGGGCGAGGCCGAATATGCCGTAGCCCTTTTCATTTATATGCGAATTCTTGGTTATCCAGCCCACAAAATATCCATCATCACCACCTACAATGGACAGGCCGCGCTGTTGAGGGATATCGTCCAGCGAAGGTGCGCCGAAAATCCTCTCATTGGAGTGCCAGCAAAAGTTTGTTTTTGTTCGTTTTCATACAAATGGTCTTTTGTTTGGAGGTTTCAACTGTGGACAAATACCAGGGCCAACAAAACGGTTTTCTCATTAATTGTTTCTGTCTTTCCATTTTTTTTTCTGTTCAGAATACGTCATCCTTTCTCTCGTCCGCACGCGTTCAGTTGGCCATTTGCGGTGTCTCTTTTCCATTTTTTTTTTCTTTTGGTTTTAACTTACGACTTAAAGGGATGTCCGTCGTTTGGTAGTCGCCCTTTCCCGTGCTCGACTTGGATTGTACATTTTGGGAAGACTTTCACTGTTCCAACGCTGCTACGAATTAAGCCCAGCCTTCGAAAGAGTTCAGTTTTTTTTTTCTTTCATTTTTGAGTGTTTGATTGGTAAACCTTTAGCTATTGCGAATGCCAACTCGTCTCATTATCATTGCTAATGAGCAATTTTCGGAGGATTTCGGAAGAAAGGTAAAGGAATAAACAAATGGATGGGCTATTATATCATTAGTATATTTAACCATTTTTCACACCGTTAGCCTGGCGACACATCGCAAATTGCGCCAATTCAAATTGAGGACACTGCTCAAATGTCTCATTTCGTGGCCGAATTCTACAGGAGAAATTTGGAGCTGCTCCAAGAGCGATATTTGGCCGAAAACATTGGACGGGCGGCGGAAGTGGCGGGGGAGGAAGGAACGGAGCAAAATGAGGCAAAGGGAATGCGGTAATGGTGTACTTTACTGGTCAAAAAAAGATTTAAAGGTGATTTACTAAGTTTTAAAGACCTCCTTGGGGGTTCTCGAGGGTACTGGTCCCGGATCCGACACCCAATTCGTGTATTTTCGAGCCCGAACTCGAAGCAAAAGTCGAAAATTCAAAAAACTTTCAAAATTGTTTTTTGTCTCATATCACTTAAAACGAGTGAATTACTTTAAATACATTAAAGGAACAACCATTAGTCCATTAGGAACAATTTCACTCGTTTTAATGTTTTGACACAAAAAATGATATTGAAAACTTTTTTGAATTTTCGACTTTTGATTCGAGCTCGGGTCCGGGACTCGAAAATACACGAATTGGGTGTCGGATTCGGGACCCCAAAAACTCCTAGAAACTTGTTTTTGTGACTTTTTAGAACTTGAAATTTTTAAAAGGGATGGGGGCAAACCAAAGTATTACCCATAAATTAGATGATGTCATACGATAAATATGATGACAGATTCGTGATCAACACCCTCGAGAATCCCCAAGGAGGTCTTTAAAACTTTGTAAATCACCTTTAAATGATTTTTTTGTGGGACCAGTAAAGTACAGTATTACCGGAAATGCAATAAGACGAGAGACTAACAAACACTGTTCTAGCAGACCATACCGGTAGCAGAGTCTTCTGATGTTGTACAGCCTCCAACTACGACAGAGTCTGTGCAGGATGCCGTGCCATTGATGCCGTCCGCCGAGCAACCGAAGGAACGCGTGGAGGGAGCAATTATATTTGAACAGGTCGACTTCGAACGATTGCAGGAAGTGCCCAAATTCTGAGGGCGGTATCAAAAATACTCATTTTATTCTATGATTTTGGTCATTTTTGGATAAATTCTCTTAATAAATCCAGCTAAATTGTGAAACATTTTCCGCGGCACCTGTCGGCACCGCCTGCTCCATCATGTGATTTACATTACATCTGACAATGAGCCAAAAAATCAAAGTACAATAACAAGGAAATTTTGACGCTTTTTGCAATATTTTGCATTTGCTTAACAAAATTCGTTTAAAGCTGTCAGAAATTTCCTGCCGGCACTATCGGCATCGTCAGGCTTTCGTCTTTTTGTTGTTTTAAGTTTAATGCAAAAAAAATTAGCGGGAATTAGTATATTGTAAGCTAAAAAAGGAATTTTTTATTTTGAAATAACTTGAGGAAACAGAAAAACAGGACCCGAAACGTTGTTTTGAGGTTTAATTTCGTTTTTTATTCAACAAAACAGCATTTGCGACGTCTCACCTTGGCTCATGAGGTCTCGGTCCAGAGTTTATGAGTCCAATCACTTACTCAGAGTCCGAAATATCTTAGTCCCGAAAAGCTCTGCCGTACGGCAGATAGAAGATCCAAATTCATATGCGCGAATATAGGCTCAAAAGATTTAAAGATTGAATTTTTGGCTGAATCAATTTACATATAAAAAAAGGCCACAGACCATCTCAGAGTCATTCATTCCATTGAAGAAATAATAATTAATTCTCTGCATCCATTAAGTGTCGAACCGGTAACATTTCTTTAGAAATTTCAAATTACATCGTATGCACGCGATCAGCAACATAAGCATAGCTTCGCCAATCAGAAGGACAATGAAGAAATGGGTCAGCCAACGATCACTTTGAATGGAATCTGCTGACAAGTGCCATTCGATAAATATGGTTTGGTTCATGGCATTTACCTTTTGAACTTGGCGCTGGTTTCGTCGCTTCTCTCCGTCGGCCCTCCGCTGTGCCAAAGCCGCGGGTGAAGCCGAATATACTGGAGAAGGCAATAATGGCCACCATTTTGCCAAAGGCACCGAGTGCCTTAGAAAAAACGAAAAGATTTGAATTGGAAATTGATTGCTATGTATACGCTCGCAATTGCACAAAGCCAAAGGGTCTCTTCCGTTCGACGATTCATTGCCGCGCAAATGGTAATGGTGACAACGAGCAGAGGAACGATGACGCAAGAGATGGACATCGGGTAGGAGAATAGAGCGATGCATGCCGACTGAATAAACATGAAGAAAAGTGATCGGGGAGTTGGAAGAAAGTAGTGATCAGGGAGTTGGAAAAAAGTGGTCGAGGATTGGAAGAAAAGTGATCGGGGAGTTGGAAGGAAAGTGATCGGGGAGTTGGAAGAATAAAGAAAAGTGGTCGAGGAGTTGGAAGAAAAGTGATCTGGGGACTGGAATAATGAAACATGAAAAAGGGTGATTATTGAGAGAATGAGTGATTGGAGTAAGTGGAAGAAAATGAGCTAGACTTTCCTTTTGCGTTTAACTGACCAGGAACAGGTAAATGGCCAAGATGATGAATGTGACGCGCTAAAGTGGCTTGATAGGCTGCTAATACAAAGTGCCGTCGATTGACACTTTTTACCTGCAAATAGCCACTCGATGTGTCCCCACCGCCGCCTCTTGCTATTGACCGTCGCATTTGGCCGCGGTGCTTTCCCTTTTCCGTTTCATCGCAGCATTCCAAGTCGACGGGTCGTGGATTGATGAACATCATTTTGACGAATGGGAAGGTGAATTACGTCGGAGTGAAAAAGCACAAATTTCTGACGGTTTGGCCTTTGTTTGTCAAATAATTCGCATTTTTTATTGAATTTTTGGCGTGAAATTGATGCTATTGGCCAAGAAGCAAAGAGGGACGGTGGGTGCGGGTGTTAAGGGGAAATTGGATTTAAAAGGCAAAAACATATGAACACAGAGATGACAGCAAAAACAGAGGAGGAGGGGTTGATGCAAAGACAGAGGAGAATGAGATTGGAAGAGACGAGGGGAGACGGGAAGGGGGGGGGGACAAGACGTAAGGGGAAAAGGGAGGGGGGGAGGGAGTCCAAACATTAAACGAGGACAAAAAAGTTGGACTTGGGAATAGGAGAGGGGAATGCAATGTGATATTATTATGTATGATAGAGTAGCATATACACTTTCATATTTTAAAAACAAGTAAAAAGCAAAGGAAGCGATTCCTCTGCTCAGAGGCCAATGCCCCCCCCCCCCCCCCCCGGCGGAGAGGCAATTGTCTCCTGCGAGAAGCATTGAGAAATAGCCGACTTGGTAAACCGCTGATCAAAGCTGGAGATATGAGAAAAGAGAGAATTGGCGGGGTGTGAAGGCTTCAAATAGGTGGCAACCCATCGCCTCCGATTCACAGCCCCTCAGTGCTCCTTCCCTAGGGATTCGTCCATTCCTCCGTCTTATTCACTTCCGTCTACACTTTCCTCTCACTGACAATCCACCCAAAATAAGCCGCAATAAATAGAGGAAAACCATCACAACGAAAAAAGTGGTTGCCAAGCTAAATCTTCAATTATCTTTTCATATCTGTAGTATGTTATTTCGTTAGCTCATTTTTCAAACGTTGGCATCGTTTCTTGGAATATTCCTTCTCCGTTCACAAGTGCCAAATTGACCGCGTTGATCATTGACCGGTCGACCTCAAAGTACTCCAAAGGGCACTTGTGCGGGATGGGCGTTGAAAGGGCTTCGACATCCGCGAGGAGGAGGACGAACGCATTTTGCAACGGGCGGAACAATGAAATTGTGGATGAATGCTGAAGATTGAGGGAATAACGAATTCGGTCAAGGCACAGATCAATGAATGACCTCGCGGTCGAACTCAGTGAAAGTGACGCAGTCGAAAAGAGTCGCTTTGGCGAGAATTACGTCCACCTGCTGTAATGTAACGCCGTCCTCTTTGGTTTCTGAAAGTGAATGCCATAAAAAGTGAATTTGCGTTGGCATTTACCCACCCGTCCGAAGAGTTTCCTCCCCGCCATTAAACCATTCAGTGGGGGCGTCGTCTCCCAACGCGCCAATGAGAATTGGGCCCCTATGCTGCAAACACTGAAGCCATGGAATTGCACTACAAAAAAAAATATTTGTTTTTGGCGTTTGAAAAAATAGCGAACCAAAAGGAATCTTTTCCGGACAAAGCGAATTTCAATATTTTCCCGACGAAGGGCTGTTTCAATGCCACACAAAACAGTTTTTGAAACGAACGACGGCATGTTGCTTTGTTGCCACTACCTTGCGACGATTGCTGCGACCTTTGAAGTTCAGCCACGCCCAATTTGTCATCGTACTAATAAAGGGGAATTTTTAAGATATATTCCTTCTCTTCTGATAATTCCCATGCCTTGGGTAAAAAGGTGTCAATCAGTGCATTCTCCCTCTCTTTTTGCTCATTGACGTCCGAAACAATGCTTTGGTGTAAATTTCGTGCCGCCGAATTGATGAGGATGGATTGAATGACCGGGTCGTCCACCGTTTCAATGGGTTTTTGCTAAATTTGCTCCTTTACCACTAAATCAGACAAAGTTTTAAAAGCCTTTTGTTCTTTGACTGCGCCCGTGGAAATGTCCAAATCGACAAGAATGTTCCTTTTCGCGGTTAAACTCAGTTGGCGCAGTTGCTCCTTCCGCCTGACGATGGCCTCCCTTTCCGCCACAGTCAAATACTGGTTCTGCTCCAAGCAGAAATAATCCGCCTGCAAATCGTTCACGCGCGTCACCTCTCTAAACAACGGCTAATTAGCATGGCTTTCAATGGCACAATTAGCCTACTGGTTTTTATCCGCCTTCAGCAACTTTTGTTTGTACGCATTTGCTGCCTCAATGTTTTTGCCTATTGCCGAAAGGGAAAAGGCGACTGAGGGTGCGGAAAGTGTCGCAAGGTCAACGCTTGCGATGTTTGGGTCGTCCATAAGTCGTCTGAGCAGCCGCAAGCTGTCCGGGTCCTTCCTCTCAATTATCTATTGTAATTTTATCTTAAATGCCCTCCGTTCCTCTCGCGCTCTGCTCATTTTGTAACTCTCTCACCGCGCGTTCGTCCCTCGTGCACACCAATCGCCCGCAGTAAAAACATCGACCGCTTCCCTCTTGGGCACAAACAATGCGCCCACAGCCAATGCAATTGCGCACAAGTGTGTGAACGCGTGCCTGGCAGTTGCAGGGATGGCGACCTAAATAATGGTTACCCCAAAATGACAACTTCCGCAACCCAAAAGGACGAAGAAATAAACAATCCAATCCCAGAAACGTCGTCTGTATTCAAAAACTATCGAAACAATACATTGCATTTCTTCTATTTGAATTATTTACCTTGTCTTAGGTGGGCCGCCATATTCCCAGCATCGACCGTTTTGTATTCGTTTTTCCCCATATTAGCAATTTAATTTAGCGGTTTAGCTGAGAATTTTATTATTTATTGAGCAAATATCTTTTATGATTGAATGGTACTGTATTATTGTACATAGTAGAAAGTACATTGTACACATAATTCTAGAATGAATTACAGTAAATTGGAAACAATTAAATCAAAACGTAATTTAATGTCAAATATATTGTGTGTTTTGTTAGCTTTGATTTTTGCAAAGTCCCGGGGGGCCGCCTTCGGCATTTACTATAGGCAATATTAATAATTACATAATGTAGCGAGAGTGAGTGAGGCGAATATGTGTGAGTTTCTCTTCTACTTTGCTCTTCTACTTTTGCTTCGACTCATAATTTTCCACCAACATTCCCATGCCGTGCCCGCCAGCAGCACATGCAGCGATCACAGCGTAACGTCCCCCTAAAGGCATTTGCAAGTTGGGAGATGAAAAAGACAAACATTCGAAGTAGTTAATTAAGTGCAAATTAATATAAGCCACTGGTAAAATGTGAAAAAATAATGCAAAACTAAGTTCAGTGTAGCATTCGCCCCGTCCTAGAATATCACCTTCGGATTGCAAACGATTCGCAGCATGTGCCAGCAAGCGAACGCCCGTAGCTCCGAAGGGATGGCCCAATGAAAGAGAACCGCCCCACAAATTCACTTTTTCCAACGGCAACTGCCCAAATTTTCCCTTGAGTTTCATGTGATTCTTAAAACAAGTTTTAGTGGCAAAGACAAAAAATGAGCAATGAATGACTTGACAAAACCAATCGGAGTCGAGGGCTTTCAGATTGGCCAACACTTGGCCAGCAAATGCCTCGTGGATTTCGAACACATCGATGTCACGGAGGGATAAGCCAACCTTAAGGTTGACATATTGCAACAAACAAATATGCGTGCTCTTATCACTTTGTATAAGTGACTGGATTTATGCCGCCCTACCCTTAAAAATTCAGTCAAGCGCCCGCCCTTCATTAAAAAATGCCAACTTTATCGAGCAGTTTTGGGATCACATAAGCGGGCCCAAGCAGCAGCTGATCCTTCGGGTCCTGCGCAACGAACAAAGTCTCGCGGACAAACACTTTCGGCTGAAAACCCTTCTCTCGCGCGAATTCCTCCGAAACAATTAGAGCGGCCGATGCCCCATCAGTGAGGTAGGAGGAATTGCCGGCAGTCACACTCCCGTGGGGTTTGATGAAAGCCTACAAAGTCATGGGAAGATACATACATTTGTTCGTGGGTTTGTCATCAATTTTTAAAAGTGCCAAAGGAATGGATTGTGCTTTACAATTCATAGTAATAATTGTAACAATTACTGCTTTCAGTTTTGCCAATTGTTCCATTGTTGAAACGCGAACTCCGTTGTCTTTGGCGACTGTCGTTCCTTTGTGCTTTCCCGAGGGAACAAACATAGGAACCTGGCAGAGAAAAGTTCAGCCTCAATGGTTTCCGCTAATTTGTTCCCAGCTGCACTATTACCCTATTTTTCGCAGAACAGATCCGGTTCCCCCCTGCCGTTTCCCCCCCGAATGGTTTTCCCCCCGCCGTTTCCCCCCCCCCCCGAATTCGAGTGTCGAAGAGTCTAACAATTCTTTTATTTTTATAGACACTAAACTTTTTTTAACAGTGTTCAATCGCTAAGCTCCGATGGGAACAATAAGTCCCTTTCCCCACTCACCACGTCCTTCAATTTGCCCTCTTTGAACGCTTTGTCGGCCAAAGTGTTCGACCGAATTGCAAATTCGTCCTGCTCTCTGTAATGAGAAATTCTTAATTTGCGCTTGTCCACAACGGTACCGTCTGGACACACAAAAGGCGGCCGCCAATCTGTCCCCGGAGTTGCCCATCACTTCGCCAGTGGTGAATTCGCTTACTGCCGGTAATTCCGGAGAGAACCAATTGGTCGCAACTGTTTTCAGGTGCTTAAATTTGTCCCCGAAACTCTTCGCCTTTTGCAAATCGATGAGTGAAAGGCGCACCTAAAAAAGTTCCCTTTGAATAAACTAAACTCTAATGACTTATAACCAACTTTTCTGTTGTATCGTATCGGAAAGTCGGAGAGCAATTCCACTCCTCCTGCAATGCCGGCCTTTAAATAACCATTGGAAATCATTTGACTGATGTTTTGTATGGAAACGCCAGAAGAAATGCACGCGAGAGTGACCGTATGGCAAGGGATCTGAAAAGTAGGGAATTTCATTGGTATAAGAGGGGAGTGCAAAAGTCAAATAAGAATTACGCAAAAGAAAGATGCACTCTGTGCTCATGCTATTCCAAATATTTGCGGAATTTTACAGTTAATATGCCGCCCCCCCCCTCCGTTTTTTGAGCCCGGGAAGTCCCTCCACTGCCGTTTTTCCTCGCATCGCTTCCCCCCCCCCCCCTCCAAATTGTTTGTCCCCTGCCAATCCTCCACCGTTGGTCGGTGAAGAAAGTAATGATTTTTTCCAAATTTAACATTGCGACATTTTTGTTTTTATCGACATCCAGGCATTGGAAAATTACATCATAAATTAATTTGATGGTAGCAAAAATCTGAGAATCATACCGAATCAGGGAAGCCAGCAGTGATTGCCGCCTCTCGGGCAATGTTGCTGGTTTTACATTCCTGAACGACTTGTCCACAAACAATGTGTCCGATGTCATCGAATGATATTTTGGTTCGCTCAACCAATGCTAAAATAAAAGATTAATGCCAATTTTGGTAATATCAGTGTCGATAGGGAAAATTCATTCACCAAATCTCACAAATTATATATCAACATCTCGGTCTGTAATGAATGAACATGCAAAATTTTTTGGCGGAAACCAATATTTTTCAAAACAGTTCCGTAGGTGGGTTTTAGAGGGTCGCTGATCACGGATCCGGCATCCATTTGGCTCCCGGACAATCCGATAGTGAAACAATCCGACAGTGGACAGTTCGACAGTGGACAATCCGACAGTGGACAATCCGACAGTGAAGGACAATCCGACAGAAGTGGACAATTCGACAATGAACCCAAATTAAAAAAATAATAATTCTAGAGATTAACATAAAATGTGCGTTTACTCCCTAAGACCACAAATTTGAGTCCAACTAGTTTGCTTAATGGCTTTCCGTAGGCGATTGCACGCAGATAAGCCAAAATGGGACGGTTTACTCGATCCAATTAAATCAGGTCCTTTATTAGCCAGTTTCGCTTCCTTCACCCACCTCTAATTGTAAGTTATTTTGTCAAAAAATGAGAGGAAGACAGACATTGGAATTTGGTTGTGCAAGATTACAACAATAATC
The DNA here is from genome assembly GCA_024500135.1 of Heterodera carotae. Taxonomy (NCBI): domain Eukaryota; kingdom Metazoa; phylum Nematoda; class Chromadorea; order Rhabditida; family Heteroderidae; genus Heterodera; species Heterodera carotae. Next base: position 33,689 of record JAKKIK010000248.1, read on the forward strand.
CAAAAAATGGAATCCGAGGCAGGGGAATGACAAGAAAAAAATGTGTACTGCAGCAAGATGACGCAATTCGTGCCATTTACTTGGATCGAGTAAACCGTCCCATTTTGGTTTATCTGCGTGAAATCGCCTACGGAAAGCCATTAAGCAAACTAGATGGACTCAAATTTGTGATCTTAGGGAATAAACGTACATTCTATGTTAATCTCTACAATTATTATTTTTGTGTTCACTGTCGGATTGTCCTTCACTGTCGGATTGTCCAGTCACCAATTAGGGTTGTCGGTTTGAAACCGAACCGAAAAACCGAGAAAAATCGGTTTCGGTTCGGTTAACCGAAACGGTCGGTTTCGGTTATCGGTTCGGTTAACCGAATCGGTCGGTTTCGGATACCGGTTCGGTCAACCGAATCAGTCGGTTCAGTACCAGTGATCAAAACAGCAACTCAGTTGGCCGTCAGATAGCTTCAGATCGAGTTGAAATTAGTCTAGATCGATTTTTCTCGTCGAGAGCTATCGATGATACCAAAGTCAAGAAGCTGTTCATGAATATGACAACCGTTTCACTCAATTTCAACCCGGAACCAAATTCGAATAAAAAGTCGAAAAAACCAATTTTTGATTTTTAGGTTTCCGTAAAATATGTACTATAAAGCTCCGAAAAAACGATTCCAGGGAAATGATATTCCCGCTTTTTTCCCAGCCAAAAATGCGGGGAATCGGCGATTTCATTTCACGAAATGCGAGGAATTGTTGATTTTATTTCACAAAATTTGTTCATCGTAATGGAGTAAATTGAGTATAATTTAGCAGTCGTAAAACTTTTAAATTTATTTTGCGTCAAGTTTCGCGGGTAATATTGTCTGTATAATATCTGCAACCAAATCAGTTGTGATTCCCAAAATTGTGAATGTGTTAATCGATTTTAAATCATAAAAATGTTTTTGTAAAAATTTGTTTTTTGATTTTTTGTTCGAATTTTGTTCCGGGGCTCGGAATTGAGTGATATGGATGTCACATTCATGACCAGCAACCCCGATAACATATGAAAACATGTTTTATATGAGTTAGAAAAAAAATTAAAAAATTAGCACCCTCCGCTATATAAGTACCAAAATTGGTAATAGTGAAGCTGGTGCCCCCCTTTTTCAAAAATTTTTTCAAATTATTAAAAGTGGTTCAAAAACAGGTTTCTAGGGGTATTAATGGTCGCTGATCACGATTCAGGCATCAATTCCGTCCAATTCCGAACCCCGGACCCGAATTCGAACAAAAAGTCGAACTTAATTTTTTTTCAAAAACCGGTTTTATCGCCTAAACACTTGAAATGCCTGAATATCATAAAAGCATTCCGAATAACAACAGCTAGCATCCATTTAATCATTTTAAGACCATAAAACCGGTTTTAAAAAAAAAATAAGTTCGACTTTTTGTTCGAATTCGGGTCCGGGGTCGGAATTGGACGGAATTGATGCCTGAATCGTGATCAGCGACCATGAATACCCCTAGAAACCTGTTTTTGAACCACTTTTAATAATTTGAAAAAATTTTTGAAAAAGGGGGGGCACCAGCTTCACTATTACCCCAAAATTTCTTTCAGATTCGTTCATTACAGACCGAGAGGAGTCGATTTTTCATGGGAAAATAACGGTTTTTTTTAAAGGTGGCTACCAGACATATATTACCTCACTGGTAATTAATTACTTTTATTTCCTTCATTTGCTTACTTTTAAGCGCGTGTCTTTGAAGGTCAACCGCCAATAATTCTCGAAAAGTTGTATTGGACTGGAGAAACGGCGTACGCACCGCATCGACCATCACGACATTCACCCGTTTGTCGGCGCGTGGTGCCTCAAAAGCAGCAGATTTTTGATGCTGAAGTGAAGCTGAAGCCAGCGAAATGTATCGCATGGACAAAAAATTGGAGCTCTGGCAATTTCTAAGCATTTGATAGGGATTCCTTAAATTGCAATTTATTAAGCTGACATTACTAAATTTGCCAGGAATTGATTGTTTGGGCTGGTTTTGGTCATTTTCTTACCCCTTTTTCAACGACTTTTTAATCGGTTAGAAACCCACTTTTTTGGCGTTTCGGTATCACGGGACTATTTATTATGATTATTAATTAGAGGTCATTAGAGATTGATTGGAACCAGTTTGCGAGCCCATAGATTTGCACCAAGTCAACATTGAAAAAAGTCAGCAATTATTTCACTGTTGGTTCTTGGATTCATTCAAATTAATGGGCTGCCGTTTATGTTTCTGATCTTGTCGAGGGAAACTGTGACCGATTTTGTAGAGAGCGGATTTTAGTAGAGTTCGGATTTTTCAAATTCGCCGGGCCGGGCTGACTTTTTCAAAAACAACCGGGTTCCGGGCCCGGCCGCTTCCAACCCGGATAACCCGGGTTTTTTGGTACTTTTTCACTCTACGCCACAAAAAAAAATTTTCTACTATAATCTTGTAAGTATGCATGCTTCCATGGTTCTCACTGACTACTAATAATATGAACTCAATTTGTCTATTACGAGCTCCGAACTCGAACAAACTATATATAAATCTAAGTTTTGCACTAAGAAAAATAGTTACATCGACAACAATTATTTGTAAGCGCCCAAAGTTATTAGTATCCTCGTTCCGGGTTTCGTAATAGTACCAAACTGAGTTTATATTCGTGGTTAGTTAAGCCGGAAATCCCCGGAAGCATATTTTTTGTTGCCTCGAAAAAAAAGTTTTTTATGTGGCGTAAAGTGAAGAAGTACCGGTTTTTTTATAGCCGGGCCCCCGGACCCGGGTTGGCAAAAAATTTAAAAGTGCTTATTTATTGATAAAATCTCTAAAATTTGAAGCAATTTACTTACTATAATGGATAACATTTTATCATGAAGCAAATAAATAGGATATTGCTGACTTGAAAAAAAATTATATGAGTGGGGGTCTGGTGGTGCTAGTAGGCGCCACCGGGAAAATTTTTGTAAAGCTAAGTGAATTTGTTACAGGATTTTATCTAATTTCTTCGTTTTTGCGTCTTATTTCCTTTTGGTACTATTTTTAGCGGGGAAAATTTTTCACTTGTAGCATTTATAATTTTTCCATTAGATCTTCGAAAGATTTAAAGCTTTAGCTCAAAAAACTTTAAAAAGTCAAGAAAAATGAGAAGAATCCCAACATTCATTTTTCAAAAGTCATATGTAGAAATAAACATTTTAAAAAGGGGATTCGAACCAATACATATTTTCTGCTCAAAACGTAAATACAAACCACTTGACCACTAATGAAATGTACAGGGTGTATCAAAAGTAATGTCGCACATATGTTTATACATAACTTCGGTTAAATATAACATAGGATAATCAAAACACAATCATATGATAGAGAACTGAATGGGGAATCAGAAAAATCAAAAAGATTCGAAATGCCCCCCTTTAGCTTTAATGCAGAGACGCAAACGCTTGGGGAAATTTTCGGCAATGCGGCGCAGCTCAGAACGGACATTTTGGCCCATTCCCGCTGAAGGGCTTTCCGAAGAGAATTCAAATTTTTGTGAGGGGTAGAACAGGACCTTGCCCCCAAAATAGCGCCGAAAGAATAATTTATGGGGTTCAAAACCGAGCGAGTGTGGTGGACCGCGCTCGGGTGCCAAAACCCGATTTTCCACTCAAGCAGAACTGGCTATGAACATAACTCTTCTTAAATCCAACTAAACTAAGCATTTTGGATATCAATCTAGAGCTCTCAAAGTCTTATATCATTCTACTAAAAATCATAAAGAATAGTTAAGTATTGGAAAAATTATGATAAAATTAATTTTAAATCCAGCGGGCCGCACCTCCTACCTGCACTTTTCAAGTCATATCTTTTTTCAGGAATTAACGAATCGCTTATCTTTTAGATATATTATTCTATACATTTTGAAATTCGAATGGCATATTAATTTTTAAGATTGGTTGTTGTTTAAGAAAACAGTCGAATTTTTTTCCAGTCAAAAAAAACAATCCAAATTCGAACGCCAGATAAAGTGAAAAATTTCAAAAATTTTTTTCACAGTTTTAACTAAGAAATTACAAAACCGTAATATTTACCTATGATTGAGGATTGATCAAGCTACAAAATGAAACAAAAATGAAGAATTTGGATCGATATGAAAAAAGATATGGCAAATGCAAAAGCGCGACATTACTTTTGATACACCCTGTATAGTCTGAACTTTTATTCCATCTTTAGGGATGCATTTTTCGATTTTATTGCATTTTTGTTAAGGAATATTTACATTCTTGCCAAGATCTCAGCCCGGTAAAACCCGGTCAAAAACATCCGGGCCCGGCTGCTCCCAACCGGATAACCCGGTAACCCGGTTTTGGTAATAGTCTAGTTTGTTCCCACCCTTTTTGAAAAAAAAATTTCAAGTTTTAAAAAGTCGCAAAAAACATGTTCCTATGGGTTTTTAGGGCCCCTGATCCCGAATCCGACATCTACTACGCCTAAGTTCGAACCCCTAACCTGAATTCGAACACAAAGTCGAAAATTCAAAAATTTAAATTCAAAATCGTCTCTAAATTTTCGAAATACTTCAAGTACATAAAAGCGTGTCCGGTGATTTCGCCAGTGGTTGATTTCGCCAGTGAGTGATTTCGCCAGTGGGATCTCGCCAGTGGGTGATTTCGCCAGCGAGTGATTTC